>VDFB02324506.1:0-64289 GCA_007258455.2 Sequoia sempervirens | reverse complement strand
AGTTGTCAAATGCAAGTAGTTAAAAGTTGCAAAGTGGTGTAACTTTCATTTTGCAACTCATGTGACCAAATGGACTGTTCCAACGTGTTTGAATGGGTACGTTTACGCTATACATGATCCTCTTTTGCACCCAAACACGCAAAATTGCTTTGAGCTATGTTCAACTGGATCGATCCCTTAAGGGTCCAAAGTGCAAAAGGGAAGCAATCTTTGACGGGCTATTACTCAGAAAACATGATGCTTACGAACTCTCTGTCTAATCCTACGAGATTGCACTGGGCCCCTCTACAATAACCTCTCTCATTTTTTGTTATCTCAGAGTTTTTTTCCTGTGGTGTCCAATTTTCACTTGATGGAAAAAGTGTCAAATGCAAGTAGTGTAAAGTTGCAAAGTGGTGCAACTTTTGTTTTACAATTCGTGTGACCAAACAAATTGCTCGAGCACATCCCGATAGGTAGGTTTACGCTAGGCATGGTCCTCTTTCACACCCAAACATACGGAATTAGTTCGAGCTACGTTCAACCAGCTTGATCCCTTATGATGGCATGCAAAACAATCGAAAAGAGAAACATATGCATGACGGTTGATTAGAATCCATTCTTGTAGAATGGTTTTAGCTTTGATTAGAATCCATTCTTGTGGAATTCTATTAAGTTCCAAGCAACTTAGAAGTAGATTTCTGAAATAGGTCTGAACTTGCTCATATAAGGGTTTGAGTGTAATATGTTGAAATAGGCCATTCCACCTATTGTTCAGGCTTTTTCTTGGTGATATTGGCCTAATGTAAGTAGGATAGGGCGTAGGAATAAGAAAATAGCATTGGTAAAGGAATTAGAAGATATTACTAACGCTGCCCTTGTTGAAAATTTAGAATTGAGGCCCCTTAAAAGCAAGGCTAGAAGAGGTGAAAAGAAGAAATTGCTTGAAAATAAGTCAAAATATGTTGGAAATAGGGTGAGGTTGTGGAGTTTGATGTTTCCAAAAGGTCTGCAAGGACAGGGGAGGTCAAAAGTATGTTATGGCATGATTCCCTAGTTGGGAAAATAGGGGTTTTGAATGAAAAAGAGAGGTTTGAGGGAGTAAAAGTGTGTAAAGTTAGGGGGATGCATAGTTTGGTGGTCAATTAAGTTTGTACAGGTAGAATGAAGAGTGTTGGAAGAGGTTTTGAGGTTGTATGAGGTTCGGGTTCGGGGTTCGGTTCGCCAAATTTTTTTGAGGGGGGTCTTCCCATTTTGGGTTCATTGGTACAAAAAACATGTAAATATATATATATATATATATATATATATATATATATATATATGCAGCCTAGAAGCATGAATTGGGATTAGAATATCACATAACATCATATAAACAAAAAAAACCACCATAAACTTGAATATCATTTAAAACATACATGATAAATATTCATTGTTGAAACTTGAATTGTGGGAGCTTGGTATACATAGTCTATTGATGCTAGGGTTCAATTTGTATGATTTTGAAAAAAGAAGCCAACTGAGTAGAGTTATCAATGTTCTTCAGAAATCATAAGAATTTGTTTTGTACACTAGCCATTTTGATGTCTTCTTGTAGTCTCAAACATTATTTTGTATCATTGTTACATTGGTCTTGAGAGTGGTAGCTTAATATAGCTCCATGATAAAAAAAATCGGTTTACCTGTGTAGTGTAATAGTGGCATAGGTAGATTTTTCTTTCAAAGAACCAAAGGGTGACTGCACAATTGAAGTGTATAAACACATATCTTTTTGTAATATCAAAGATACTTTTTGAAACTTCCATGCATTGCTAATCTATATCCAGCCATGCTTTTGACATTGTCAAAAAGAGAAAAACTTCCTGAATGATGCAAAGGCATGGCCAAGTAGTTCTAACTCTTCACATGAGAGACGAGATGTTGGAGACTACATCAAGTCAGTGAGAATAGAAGTGTAATGTGTTTTAGTTTGTAGTATTCCTTTGTTTCTCTACAGATGTGTGATAAATTCTTAGTTCAATGATGCAGAACAATTTTTGAAAAAAAAAAGTTGTCACAATCCGCTTTCAATCTACCAAGCAAAAATGAAAGCTCAGCCTCTTGGAATGAAAATGCTTGTTTTCAAAACAAATGAATAAGAATGAGGTAGTTAAGGTATTTGAAGTGATTTAGAGGTCACTTTTAGGGTTCCCTTGGGCGTGGGTCAAAGTCAAACTCCATAAAACATTAAAAAATGTCCAAAAAAACACATTTTGGATGCTTAGGCATGCGTGTTTTGTCTTGGTTCGCCTGCGTTCTGTCTGGGTTCTGCTCGGGTTCTCTTGGGTTCTACCTGGCAAACCAGACCTAGAAATGAAGGACCCTGGTTGAACCCACAGGTGAACCAAACCAAGACCCGCACCAGGAGCGAACCAGGAGTAGAACCAGGGCTAAAATAGAAGAACCTGGTAACATAGATAATGTGTCAAGAAGTTGAGTACTTCATCTAGTCTAAATATTATATTTTGCTAGTGTTGTGAAGATTATGTATCCTTTGCTTAATTAAGTTGTTCCAATCAAAGGATTAAATATATTGGAATCTTTTTATGAATTATTTCATGGAATACCAATTGAAAACGTGGTTTTAGCTTTTAGATAAAGTTGTTTAGCATCAATCAATTAATTTATTCAAGACAAACCATGAAGGACAACAATGATCAATGCTAGGGCTAACCAATTAATAAGTATACACATGAATAAGTCAAGCATGTACATGTGTTAATAAGGGAAGCACAAGTAGTCACAAACATGTAAGCCTTGAAGTATACACACGAATACATGGTATACACAACTTAATACAAATTATATGCACAAATACAAGGTATACACATGAAAACACATAAGTCACAAAGTATACATTGGAACACACGTAAGTCAAAAAGTATACACGTAAGTTGTAAAGTATACACTTGAATACACGTAACTCATATATCTATTGAACCATGAATTTATAATGCAAATATGGACACCATCAATAAAAAAGATTTGTATTAACCAAATAGCCATGTATGTATACATCAATATATGTCGATATAAGTATAAAATATAGGTACAAAATAGCCATATAGGCTTACGAGAATGCCATATAATCATACAATGTCAAATATATCCAATACAAAATATGTACAAAACTGCCATGTAGGCATACAACAAAGGGCTATGGAATCAAAATTCATTTCTCTCCATGCTCTGAAAATAAATTCTTTCCCTTTTCTTGTCGATCTAATGGTGATAAGTTTTTCACTCGTTTGTGTTGTACTCGAGGAGTGCTCCTGCTACTCCTCCTACTATTAAGTTCTTGGTGAAGTTTTAACTATTACAATAAGAAGTAAATACATTAATATATATAAATTACAATATAAAAATGATATATTTAACAAAATAATCACTTACCGCCATCTCACGATCACTCTCCATGAGGGAAATATTCACACACCCATGCTGAGGCGTGCTCAAGCCCTGCATAAACCATCCAAATAGAAATTAAACTACGAATTAATAATAGTTTGATTTTTCACTAGAACTAACATCTATAACAACAAATGTAAATTAAAATTTAGTAATTTGCCTCATACCTCCCCTGTCAGAGCCATCGAGGATTGTATAGCGGATGAAACACCGATATCCATTTCCCTCATAACATTTGGAGGTGTTTTTTCCACCAACATCTGAAAATAAAACAACAAATTATTCAATCACAAAAACTACAATAGCGATCCACATCATGACTTATAATGTATGAGGTTGTATAGGTATTTTCATGATGCAATAAGGCTTAAATATCCATTTTTGAGTTTGTAATTGTCTTTGGTAGTCATTTTAGGCATAAATTGTAAAGTTGTAGAATCTTAACAAAATTTGTCAATCAATGTTGTAAAAATGCAAAAAGGTGACAAGCAAATGCAATTGGAAGCTGCTCCTAGACTTATTACTTATGCTATGTGAAGTAATTGCATCACTACTTATGTTGAATTTCTAAACAACTATATTGTAGTTAAAATTTTGTCATCTATCAACATCTAGTTATTAGTTATGGAATGTGAATTAATGCTTTGAGTTTGAATGATGTGCAATGCAACGTAATCAATGATATGAATATAAACTACACAAATCTATTAAGTACAATCCATTAGTTAAACTCTTTATTCTATTACTTGCGTGTAGGTTTGAGTAAATCCACTAGAACTGGGAGGTGTTCCCTGGAAACCTCCAATATTAGCCTGTTCAACATCCAAAATCACATATTAAAATACCATTCATTAAACAATGCTATTAACATGTAATAAATTTATAATTGCTTACTAGTTACATACCCCACCGATAGGTGTACTACAGAAATAAGTAGGTGGAGGGCCAGTGTATCCAGTCTCAACACTATGACCCTGCAATTTTATCAAAATCATAAAACTAAATTAGTTAATCTTGCATTTCA
This sequence comes from Sequoia sempervirens, assembly GCA_007258455.2. Lineage (NCBI taxonomy): Eukaryota > Viridiplantae > Streptophyta > Pinopsida > Cupressales > Cupressaceae > Sequoia > Sequoia sempervirens. The sequence continues at coordinate 59,839 of VDFB02324506.1, read as the reverse complement.
AAATTGAAATTTAATAAATTAAATTCAATGAACATGCTAACTTTTACCTGACTATCAATGTCATACGCCTCATGCAAAATGCCAGCTACCCTCTCCATCTCCATAGCTACAGATGGATCCTGCATAGCAGCCTCTTGAGTGTTGGTGGGGTCATATGAACAAGTCGTGCCGCAAGATTGACACACATGGGTTCAAAGGCCACCACTCGAAGACTCCCCTAGATGGCGCTATAGAATAGGGCTAGTATGATGGATAACACTCTGGATCAAAGTATTGATCGCCTATAATGTCTCTACATCAGCCCTCTCCTTCGCAATGGAAGGCATAACAATGTGCTCACGAGGCGGCCTAGTGAGAGGTCGTCTCCCTTGCCACATAGGATCCAGCTATGCACTAGGTCTATCCTGAGCCGACCGTCCACCTCTCCCTTGGAAGTCCCTCATCAAAATAATTTGGGATTTTTTTCAATATGAACTCAATGTATATGTGAACGGGTGAAAATATGGGTTAGAAAATGAGCAGCAAACAAAAGAGTGCAAGAAAACAAAGATTAATACCCTACACCTCAAGATTGGACAAATGATTAGCTTAAAAAAACAAAATGGAACATTTTACCTTCTTGAGCTATGTTTTGGTTGGCCCTTGATTGTTGACGTGATATATGCTCCTCTTGATGGAAAAAGAGGTTTGATTGAGATGCAATATGGATGGAAAATAGATGGGAATGCTATGGTGTATGCAAGGAAATGGAAATTCTAGCTAAGTATGGTTCAAGTGTAAAGCTCAAATCAGGATTTAGGTTAAGCTCAGATCGAGATTGGATTAAAGCTCAGATTAGGATGATTAGATGATGCGATGGGATTGATTATGACGATCGGATTTGATTATCAAAGGATGATTACGACACCGAATTTGCTTCGAGATGGAAGTAGATTGATTGGGTCGAAGGTGATTGGATAGGGATGCGATTGGATTGGATTGGATAAGATCAATTGATGGATCAGATAGGATGACAAAAGGGACTTTAAACCCCGTTCAGAGATTACCCTAGGTGACGTAGGATATTGATTGATTAGATTAAAGGATGGACGATCGCAACACCGAATCCACTTTGAGATTGAAAATGGATTGATTGGGCTGACGACGATGATTGACTGACTTAGGAAAAATGACAATCCTAAGCAGATGTTGATGATGACGATCAGATCAGACACTTAGGTCAATTTGGATAATAACCCGAGACGAAGTTCAAGGGATTTGGATGGGGAAAATGATGATTTGATTGGAGGAACAAATCATAAAAATGGATGAACGAATACTCAAAACAAGTAAATTATTGAATGGAATGGATGAAATACTACTCAGAATGAGTAAACGACTGCTCACAACAGATGAATGATTCTCAGAACGAGAAGATGAAGGTTTGGAATAGATGAAAGATTACTTGGAACAAGTAAACGATTGATCGGGACTGTTGAACGAGAGTTCAAAATGATAGAAGGAGGTTTGAAATGGATGAACGTTCACTTGCAATGAGTAAACGAATGGCAGAACGAGAGTTCGAAAGGATAGAAGGAGGTTTGAAATGGATGAACGTTTACACGGAATAAGTAAACGAATGTTCAAAATGGATGGATGAAAGGTTGAAACGAGTAAACAATTGATCTAAATGAATGAACGAATGCTCAGATTGGGAGAATGACTCTCAGAATAGATGAAAGGATGAATAGGACAAAATTGAAGAAGATGGGGGGAGGGATCTTAAGATTTGTTTTGATATCCAAAGATCTTGACTACAGATGGACTAAAGCTCATATTAGGATTTTGGTTAAGCTTAGATTGGGATTAGATTAAAGCTCATATTAGGATTGGATTGAAGCCTAGATTAAAATGATTGGAGGATGTGATGGGATTGATTCTACACCAAGTTCTAGGATTTAAAGGACGTAAGGTGCTAACAATCATATTTTTCCATATTTGGCAATTTTCAAAAATTGTCAAATTTTGCCATTTTAGGAAACTTCACAGACATACTTTTGAGAGTCCAGTTTTTCCCAAAAATACCCAAAACTAAGATAGGATGAATTTCCAACTAACATCCCAAATCTAAGACATGCATTATGAGTTATTAACGAAAACAATTTTTCAAAAATTGAAAAAAAACTAAATTGCAATTTTGAGGGTCAAGATGAAAGTTTGAGGCCCTGAAAATGTGGTGAAATGGGGTCCAACCACTCAAGGTCGGTTGGGAATCCACATGCCACCTCATAATGCAACCACCCATAAAATTTCAGCTCAAACGGACACCCGAGTCAAAAGTTATGGCCTCCAGAAGTTTCAGCATAAAAATCAAAACTCTCAAAACGAAGTCTAGGTAATTGGGATGGATGATTTGATGATGGATATGGAATCTAATGATGTTCTAAGTAGCACTTATGTGATTTTGGTGATGAAATGATGACTTACAGAAAAGTGTTGATGACGGGAAAATGGGTGCTCGAAATGACTGAACGGAGGGTGGAAAATGTTGTTTGAAGGGTGGGTCCGCCCCTGGAGGAGGTTAGGTCCACCCCTGGAGGAGGTCAGGTTTGCCCTTGGAGGAGGTCAAGTCCGCCCTTGAAAAAGAGTCAGGTCTACCTCTAGAGGAGGTCAAGTCCGCCCCTGGAAAATGTTAGGTCTGCCCCTGGAGGAGGTTAGGTCCGCCCCTAGAAAAGGTCAGGTCTGCCCCTGGAGGAGGTCAGGTCCACCCTTGGAAAAGGTCAGGTCTGCCCCTAGAGGAGGTTAGGTCCACCTCTGGAGGGCAGGTCCACCCCTGGCTAGGCAGGTCCACCCCTGGAAAAGGTCAGGTCCGCCCCTGGGAGGGCAGGTCTGCCTCTAGGTGAAAAATGGTCAAAAAATAGTTGTTCGGACACACGAAACGAGGAGATGGATGTTCAGAATGGATGGACGAGTGCTTGAAATGGATGAATGACTCTCAGAATGAGGAGATGAAGATTTGAAATAGACGAACAAGTACTCGGAATGAGTGAACAAGTGCTCAGAATGGATGAATGATTAATCAGAATGAGTAAACAATGACTTGGAATGGATGGACTCTCGAAAGGAGGAGATAGAGGTTTGGAATGGATGAATGTTTACTCGGAACGAGTAAATGAATGATCAGGACGGCAGAACGAGAGTTTGAAATGATAGAAGGAGGTTCAAAATGGATAAACATTTACTCAGAACAAGTAAAGGAATGATCAGAATGACTGAACGAGAGTTTAGAATGATGAAACAGGGTGTGAAATGGATGAACATTCACTCAGAATGAGTAAATGAATGATCGAAATGGTAGAACGGGAGTTTGAAATGATTGAAGAAGGTTTGAAATGGGTGAATGTTTACTTGGAATGAGTAAACGAATGATTGGAATGGTAGAACGAGAGTTCGAAATGATAGAAGAAGGTTTGAAATGGGTGAACATTTACTTGGAATGAGTAAACGAATGATTGAAATAGGTGAACAACTACTCAGAACGAGTAAACAATGACTCAGAATGACAGAACGAGAGTTCGAAATGATGAAACGAGGGTTCAGAATGATGAAATGGATGATAAAACTAACTAATCAAGGGTCAGGTCCGCCCCTGGGATGGGTCAAGTCTGCCCCTGGGGGGTAAGTCTGCCCCTCAAAGAGGTCAAGTCCGCCCCTAGAGGTCAATTATGCCTGTCTGACAAAAATTGGTCAAAATTGACTAAAGCAGGTTGAAAAGGGGCTGGTTCAGGGGTCAGGTCCACCCCTAGAATAGGTTAGGTTTGCCCCTAGACAAGTCTAAACTCGATTTTTTGAAAAGAAGACTAAGGCAAAGGACCCAAAAACACAACAAGCATTAATCAAAGGATAAGGCTGACTCAACTGAACAAAGAATTACTAGTTTCGCATAAAGAAAATAGTTCGAGCAACACAATCCTAAGACTAGCAGAATGAGGTATGGCCAACAAAGTCTTCTATTCTAGGATGAACATGGTTGCTAAGGAGTCCTTGATATACACCCTGTACGTGAGGCCCAAACTGTGAACACCAACCTGTTACAAGCGTGAGTCAGAAACCTTAGCAAGATACTAGAGGCTCAGACCAACTCTTCACATCATCATAACGCTTCGCCCATTACAATGTGGTTGGATTGGGGTACAACTTTTTCTCTCCCCCCTTTATATACCTCACTGGTATGCATGGTTGGGATCATCCCTTGGGGCGATGAAATCCCCAAGAAGGTCCCCTAATAAAAAGAAAAAAGGGAGACACAAATACTTGGTAAGCTACGATTTCTCATCACCTAGGATCATCAAATGGCGCAAGAGGATTGGATACGTCAAATAGCTTACCAAAACCATGACACACAAGGTTAATTGACTTCCCCTAATTAATCTATGTTCCTAAATTACTGAAAAATGATAAACAACTAACAATAGTTTTAAGATGGATAAACTTGCAAGAAAAGTTGTTAGCAATTTATTTTCATTTTTTCACCAAAATGTTGCTCAAATGCTTGCACAGACACAAACAAGACATATTAGGAGGTCATAAACACTCAAAATAGCCAAAAAACATGCTTAAAACTCAATTTTGACCTTCTAAAAAAAGTTGTTCAAGTCAGGTCCGCCCCTCTGTTGGGTCAAGTCCACCCCTGGAGGTCAGGTATGCCTGTTTGTCAGGTTAGGTCCACCTGTTTGAAGGTCAGGTCCGCCCCTCTATGAAAAATATGCAAATTTTTAGTTTCTGGAGTCTGTGGAGGGCAGGTCCGCCCCTGGGAAAGGTCGGGTCCGCCTTTGGAGGTCAAGTTCACCCCTTTGTGAAAAATCTACAAAATATCAATTTCTAGAGTCTGTGGAGGGCAGGTCTACCCCTAAACAAGGTCGAGGTCGCCTCTGGAGGTCAGGTTCGCCCTTCTACAACTTGCACCTGCAAAAAGTGGAAAAAACAGAGAACGTGAAAGATATAGACCTGTCTGTGGGTCCTACCGGGCGTGCCAGAAATGTGAATGGGTGAAAATGTATGTTAGAGAATGAGCAGGAAACAAAAGAGTGCAAGAAAACAAATATTCACACCCTACACCTCAAGATTGGGCAAATGATTAGCTTAACAAAACAAAATGGAACATTTCACCTTGTTGAGTTGTTCTTTTGGTTGGCCCTTCGATTCATGATGTTGTATGCTCCTTGGATGGAAAGTAGGTGGGGATGCAAGATAGTTGGAGTTGTATGATAATGGATGAAAATGCTAAGATGTGAGAATATGGCTAAGTGTGGCTTCAAATGATAAAATTGCAAGAGTTTGACTATGGCATGCAAAAGTCCCCCAAATGAGAGAAAAGAGGGGGTATTTATAGAGAATTTTGGATTCTCTAGAGAAATGGATGGTTGAGATTAAACCAACAAGGCCAAGATGTAGGGCTATGGTGAGTTGAAGACTCACAAGCCCTCACATCTTGACATGTGGCATGTGAAGTGGCTTGGAAATGATGATGTGTAAGTGAGGTGGAAGAAGAGTACATGATGTGGAGGAAGGACATGTACCTTGAAAGTACATTGGGAGATGAGAAGATTCTTTGGAGGAATAAAAAGTGAATTTAAAATTCACATGATTGGGGAATCTTGTGGATAAGACAAGGTTCCAAAGGGAGAGGTAGAAAGTACATTGGATAAGACAAGGTGCCTAAAAAGGTAAGCATTTGTCACATGTGACTTGATGTGACAAGTCAAAGATTCTAGAAGATGCATGGGAAAAGGGGAAGAGTTCACATGTGATTTGATGTGACAAGTCAAAGATCACATGGGGAAGAGAAAAAGGATTTTAATATTCCTTGAAAGGTTAAAAGAAATTAAAAATTCCTCGGGAGTTTGATTAGGCTAGTTAATGAAGGATTAGAGGGTTAGGTGGCTAAAAGAAATTAGAGGCCAACTTGCAAAATTTGGAGTATGTGACTCATCCTAATTAAGGATTAGGCATGTGCACATCTCTAATGATGAGATTAGAAGATGGATTAGGATTAGATAAAAATGATGGAGGATGTGACATATGAGGAATTAAATAAATGTCATATTTATTTAATTGATTTGATGAAAGGGGGAAGGTATTTAATTATTTAACTAGATACCTTAGGGATTAGAAGAATTTTAGAGGTACTAATTAAATAATAGTGATATTACTTAATTAATATGGATAAGGGGATAATAGATGAAAAGGGATAAATTTGGATAACTTAAGTGTCCAAATTTAGGTGTCTACAGTATAGTTTCCTAAGAAAATACTGTGGGACTTCACAATTGTTGCACAGTGGGTAATCAAAGACCATGTACCACCTATCATAAAAATAGTTCCTAATCTGTTGGTGGTGGCACCAATGAATAGGAAACCTCTTCGCATTGAGGGTACAATTTTGATTTGTGTGTGGGTCGGTGAATAATGAGCACAAATCACTTTTTGTAATTTTTAAATCCTTTACATCTTTATATGATAGTTTATCCGCATAATAAGCCCTAGCCGCCTACCTCCTATCTTGCCATATAGTTATTTGTTTGCTAATTGAATCTACATTTTTTAACCTATTTTTCAATGAACTTGCTAGGGTCATTCTTTCTGTGGTTGAACCATTTGGATCACTCAACCTACTGATTAAATCCTCTATTTGTTTTTTGTTGTTCTCAATTTCACTCATTAAATTTTGTTGAGTTCCAGGATGGTGTTGAGTGATTGGTGGAGGGGGTTGTTGTTGAGGTTGATTTTCTTGTTGAGGATTTTGTTCTTGAGGATTTGGTTGCTCTTCTTGTTGAGGATTTTGAGGGTTTGCAGGTTCATTTGAATCTCCTACAAATTCAAAAAAATAAATATCAAATACAACCTAAAACTAACAAATTCAAAACAAAAAGAAAAGAATCCTTACCTCTCACACCTCCTCCTCGTCATGACACCATCCTTGTGAAGAAATAGTAACCATCGATGAAGATTTTTGCAGAATTCCTCCTCCTAGAACGCGAGCGCGAAAAATGGGGGTTTTGGCCGCAGGCACAACAAAAAACATAGTTGAAATGAAGAATGAATGAGAGTTTCACTTTTTTCTTTCTTTTAACTTTCCATAATGCAAGCACGTTATAACACGCTTGTGTTATGGGCTTGTTGTTCCTGAGCCTTAGGCTTGGCACACTAAGCCATAACGCGCTTGTGTTATAGCACACTCACGTTATGACTTTTCAAAACTTTTTTTTGAAAGTTTCCACAAATTTGCTACCCATCTCCATGCACCCACCCAACAATCCAATCCCATAGGTGATAGTGGAAGTAATGCATAAACAAAGAGTATAGTGACACAATTAAGATCATCAAGGGTTGAGGATAAGTCACCTATTAACCAACACAAGTTCAAAACAATTGAAACCATTGGAAAATCAAGAGGATAAGGTTATTTTAACCCTTAAATAAGACTTAATTATGTTACTTACATTTTATAATGGAAGAGAAGGATCTTTTCCTATGCCTAGCCAAGGTAGTTACAATGAGTGAAAACATGTCCTATATCCATACAAAGATAAATTTGAGAGAATTTATGACATCAAGAGTACCTACTTTTCCTTTTAAAAGTTGTAAACATTTCAAATTTCTTATGAAATAATTATGCATGAGCATGTTAAACACTTGAATTGTGTAAACACTACTTGGATAACTAAGAAATTATGTGTCAAAACAACAGTGCAAGTCATAATCATTTTGGTGTGTCACCTTCCTAGTTATTTCAAGTTCATTTTATGTTTTTTCCCTCACTCTTTTCCAAGCAAAAATAGTAAGTAGTTTAGTTTAGGTGATAAAACCAAGGGAACCAACCCTCTCTGGAGGTTATTTTTCACTATAGGTGACCCACAACTTGGAAAAATTCCAATGTTTCACTAGTAGGTTGAGTTTTACAACTTATCAAGGCTATACTTGTAAGTGACAATTATTTTTGGTATACCCAATGGGATTGTTTGAACTATAAATAGTAAAAAAATAGACTTTTACTTGTTGGTTTTGATATATTTACCAACAATTTTCAAGATTTTTGAAGTATCTTGAACATATCTGGTGACTCCAATATCTTGTTTTGAAGAATAAAGTGCATAAATAACGTATGAGAAGAGTGCAAACTCGGGGAAGTTCAACTCCTTTCAAATATTTACAACTCTTTCCACCTAGGAGAAAAGGGAGAAAATTGCAAAGGAACCCAACTTTCACAAGAATAGTCCATTCTACACCACCCTCAAGAAGGGTATCTTCTCACATTCCAATAAATTAGTCACCTTTGGTTCCTATGGTTGCACCTAGGAATCATGGTTTTGTTCCTTTAAATCAAGGAAACCCCACTCAACTTGAAAAAACATGATAAAATTCCCATGGAATCCTTGAAAAGTGTCACATTTTATATTGATGAAGATCATACTACACCTAATAAACATATAAAATATGTGGCTACAGTTTGTGCAGTCCATAGTCCATCATACCACTGAAGATAATGTTGTAGTTAGATTACTAGCAACATCTTTGAAAGGCAAGGAATTGCAATGGTTGAGAGGGTTAAGAGTGAACTCAAAAAACACTTGGGATCAACTTGGAGACCATCTTTGCAAGCAATATGAAGAAAAATCAGACTATTTGTCTTTGGTAGAGTAGTTGACCATGATCAAGAGGGCTCATCATGAGCACATGACAAACTTCAACCTTCGTTTCCAAAGGAACACATGGTATAAATCCAACAACCAAAAGTAAAGGAATAAATGCAACCTCCAATTGTTGTGATGGTGATTACCAACACCATCATCTATCACAGTATTCTCCCACAAGTTTTATCAATGTATGATGATGCAAATCAACAAAATAAAGATAGAATTATACAAAGCTTAATAATGTACATAAGGAATTTTGACAAAATTCTAGAGGAGGTTATTAAAGACTTCCCACAAGCTATTCTCATCACAATCTGAGAAAGAAGGGAGAAAGACCTTAAGGAAGGAGAGGATATAAGAAATAAATAAATTAAGAAGTGGGGATAAATCTTACCATAGATCAGAAACAACAATTAATACAAGCCCAAGTCCAAGAACTATGAACAAAGAATATAATAGACACCATAATGGGGGGGGAACATGAAGAGATACCAAAGATACATGAGGAAGCCACTACAATAACACAACAAATAATGGATTACATGCTTGTGAAAGAAAAGGGAAAGAAATAGACACACCATTACCCTCTAACAAGAAGTCCACCACACATTTATGTGGAAGAAGAACAAATACAAGAACAAGCACATGAAGTAGAGGAGGAAGAAATTACATCAATCTCTCCCATTCAATCCATCAAGGATTTTCTAGCGCAACAGAAGCAGCTTCAACCAACACCCATTTTGCAATTGATACAACTTCTAGTAATGGGGTCACAAGTAAATCAAGCTAACATCTCACCATTACAAAAGCTGCAACTAGGAAATATCTTCCATGCTAGTGCAAGGGAAGAAATTTTACAATAACATATAGAAAATATGAAACTATTGGAAGAAGTAGCATAGACTCTCCATAACTCCTTTTTGCGGATGCAAAGGGACACCTCCCTTTCTGTCTCACAACATACCAAATAGATAGTAGACGACCTCAAAGTAGACCTAAGATCTCAAAAATATACAATCAAACAAGATGCCCAAGAAGAAATTGTAAAAAAGAAAACAAAATAAGCAACAAAGAAATGTGTGGTAGCTCACTCATAATTGGAAAAGAAAATAAAGAATGTGAAGAGTAGCATAGTAGAGGCTAATGTTCTCTACCGGTTTTTTCTTCAATGGCCTACCCTCATAAAGGCACTTAAAGACCAGCTACCACAATTGGAAGGCCATATAACATAAGTTGCAACCTCATACAATCCATTGAAATACATGGATTGAGAAATAAGGCCCCTCAGTTGGAGAATACACATAATCAGGCATAGTAGCTGTAAGAGAAAAGGGAAAGCATAAAGCTGCAAGTAAAACAACTAAGAGACACAATCAACATAAAAATTACACACATATGTGGAGTATTAGGAGAAGCCAAAACAATCGCACAACAAATATAGATCCCTAAAAATATTGTGGAGGCAAAGGATATTATAGTCCACACAAGGGAAAATAAAAGTACTGCATCAAACCAAACAACAATGGGACACTGTATTGGGGCAACTAAAGATCATCTACAAACATGTTCTCCCAAGGAACTGAAGCATGTCTTGAGGATAAGACATAATTTTAGAAGGGGGATGATGTTGGCAAGGTACATGTCACAAAGCAAAACCAACTGCAACTTACCACAAAGCAAGTGCAAAGCATCTGGCTGACAAGGAAGATAGGTTAAGGGGTGCCCCATAAGGGTCACATATCTATAAGAGACTAGGTGATAATATATATAGATGAAAAAATAGGATAATCATAGACCAAAGATCATAGAGATAGATAGAGAAGGACTATAATGCAAAGTAGAGACTAAGACCTTCTTATGTAATGGCTATATATATATATATATATGGAGTTATAAGGATTCAATGGATATATGTGTTATGGATGACTCTTATGTTTGTTTAACTTATATATAATCTAGTGTTTAATTGTACCCTCGAGGGTATAAACTAACTACATCAGGGATACTAGGGTAGAGATCTTCGGACTATAGTTTCCTCATTTCCTCTGCTAACAGTTGACAGGGATAGAGCTTTTTTCTCATAGAAACTATGTTTCTCGATCTTCGGACTATAGTTTCCTCATTTCCTCTACTAACTGTTGACAAGGATGGAGCTTTTTTCTCATAGAAACTATGTTTCTCACTCACAAAATTCTTTGCTTATAATAGGAGATTGTGGACAAGGGGGATGGTTGTGGATTTCTTGTTGGCACTTTGCTTCTCTGCCTCCCATGGGGGGACTTCTAGGTGGCTTGTTAATCAAGTCTCTAGCTAGTTTGATTCCACCAAGTTTCTTCAATTGACTCTTTATATTTCACTAGCTTGTGAAGAAGAAGATAAAGATAAATATAAGGATGGTAGGGGTTAGGACCCTCTTGTGGATACTTCAGACCTTGTTGATGTATGGGATCAATGGCCCTCCTTCTCCTCCCTTTGCTACTATTATTTTTGCTTAGTATTTTTGTTTGTTTGTTTATGATCCAGGTGTACACCCTATATGGACTCTAGGGGTGTGATTTTATATCCACCCACCTTTTTTGTGAATATGCTATATTATTCTTATATAAATGATAATGATATTTATTCATAGAAAAAAGACAATTATAATTATAAAAGATGAAAATAATTAAATTGATTCGAATGACTATAGAAATACTAATATATATGATTTATTAATATTGAGAGACATTGCATAATGATAACAAGAGATGGAGTGTAATGGCATGAATGTGTTCACAAAAAAATGTTACCTTTAATCTTAAATCTGATAATCATTTACATGTCAAAATATAAATATTTAATAATAATTTAAAATGAACAATACATAAATATATATAATAAATAAAATTAAATCACTTTAAATTAAAATATTTCAAATTTTTAAAACAAATAATTTAAAATATCTATACTAATTATTAACTCCATAATTAAACTCACTCTAAAATTAGTCTGCAATAATCAAAAGGAGGAATTGATGTGCATCCATTAATGTTCATAATTATGGATGAAGAAATTATATGAAAGCATGAGGAATAATTATTATTCTGTATGATCATTCATTGAGAGGATTTCTATTATTTTTCCAATGCTCATAAAATAAAAGAAATGAATGGAAAGTAGATAAACCACTTCCTACCACTTTTTAATTTAGTGTGTGAATCAATAGAGTATCTTATGCATTTCAATTTTTAGATAATACTAAAGCCCTAAAGATAAATAGATATCAAATTGAAAAAAAATAAACTTAAAAGTATAATAAAAAATTATTTTTAATTTGACTATTAAGAGAGGTCTATGTACTAAGAAAGACTATTCATATTTAAATTAATTACTTTCTTATTTATTAATTTATAATTTTAATAAAGGTAAAATATTTATTTATAAAATCATTTCAAAAGAGATGATATTAAATCTAATTATTACTATGATTGATTTGTTTCTTATAATAATTGATTAAATCTTTCTCATTTAGTATAAATTAAAATTTCATAAATATAATGTTAAAGTTTGTGTATATTATGAGTGGGATATCTATATATATTTTTTTTTAAATGATTATTTTGAATAAATTCTAAGAGGAGATTGTAAAAGGTCAAAGAATTTACACTATAATTTTTCTACTTATGTAAATAATATTTTAATCATTTAAATTTTCTTGAAAAAGTAATATTAGATTTCAATGATTTATCTTATTATTGTAGAATAAAAAAAACCTAAATTAACATGGACTCAAAGAAAAAATGTATTAAAAAATCATAATATATTTTTTTGGATGATTTACTAAATGTATGTATGAATCAAGATTAGAAATACATAATAAAGAGACTTTTCAAATTATGAATTTAATTTATAAAGACAACATCATACTATAATTTTACTAAAATTGTGCTTATATTTTTATGTTTGACAATGTCTTGTTTCATTTTTTTTTTTGATATAAAAAGCAACAAAACTAGGGTGTTGTCCCTTTAATACAAGGCCCTGCGGGCGATCATCAACACAATAACAACAAAACAAAACACCGAACCAAACACCCTAACCATTCCATATCAAAAACCACATCAAAATGATGAGCAAGGTAACCATAGTACTAATAAACATCTTAAGAAAACTAACCAGCCTACACTTAGCATCAGTATAATTAAAAGTGTATATCACTAAACCATTGACTATACTACTAATAATGCCCATCGTGAAACCCAAGTTTAAAAAAGTCTTAACCAAAGTCCACCAGAGACCATACCAGTTAGAATTAAACATATAAACCATAAATTGTTTCATTTTTGTTAATTTCATTGTATAAGAATATAATCTTTTAAAAAAACCTTCTTTAATTTTTGAAAAAACAAATATCTAATTAATCATCATGTTGCTGATAATCTTTAAAAAAAATGATTTCATATATCTAAATAATGACAAAGTTAAAGAATTTAAATTTATACTAGCACAAAATTCCACATGTATCTATAAAATAGAGAAGATGGGAAGGTGCAGGAACAACAAAAGCAACTATAGTAGGCAAGAATAATAATTAAAAACCATAAAGTTAATTAGAGTTACTAATAATATGACTAAAGGAAATTAGAGTCAATAATAATCAATGTTCCAAGAATTATTAATAATATGGGATGAGGATAAGATTGTAGAGAATATGAGATTATTGATCAAAAATATAATGTTTGTACGAAATCATTATTAGATAAGAAATTATGAAGTTTAATATGATCCATCCTTATATAAAGATATATAAACAAGTTTAAATGATTAAATTGTATGATTAGTAATGAATTTATAATGATGGTTAATATTTGATAATTAAGTGAAATGTGTATAATGATAAATAAGTATGTAATTTTATTTTATTTTATATAATTTTTTTTCATTTAATCAATGTAATAATTTTTATTTGAAATATTTATATAAATATTTATATCTAGAATAATTATTAAAAAATATATTAAATGTACTAGATCTAAAATATTTATAATTTTACACAAAATTGAAATTTTATCAATATATTCAAGTAGATTTGTATTAATCATATGTTTAGAAAAATGTTAGAATTCAAATGCGGTCTTTATATGAAATTTTCTAAAAAAGCCAAAGGGGTTTCATCCTTGGATCTAAAAATCCGAAGTGTTTCATCCTCAAATAGATAACAAGTGAACATAAGTACTCAAATCCATAAAGCGGGGTTCTTTATATTATGACCAAAGATGCAAACTAATGAAACTACCCACCTTATAGAGAGCTTGAAGACTTAGTGTGGGATCATATGTGTTGAGATTCATTTGAAAATTTCCCATCATTTCACATTTAAATATGATACCATTAATGGTATCCCTAGCATCATGGTGATTGGTGAAATCCTTTATTCAAATAACATGGTTAAGGAAGAGGGTTGCATGAAGCTAGGGTTCTAAGGAAATGTGTACCAAAGAGATATAATGGTAAGAGGTACTAGGGAGTCATAATTTATGATGCCACTTTGAAGTTTTCCCATTTCATATACCATCATTGTATTCTTCAAATTTCTAAAGTTAGGGATATGGGGAATGAGATACAACGATACTAAGGTATGGGGGGATGCAAAATTCTAAGGGCCCAATTATGCAAAGTATAGGATTAGTTGGGATTGAGATTTAGATATAACCAATGTAAAAGGGGATAGGGATTAGGATTGAAAGATACTCAATGTATGGAGTGGGGATTAGACTATGGAGATACCTAATATAAGAGAGTGAAAATTAGGCTTCAAAGATACCCAATGTATAGAGGAGTAGGGATGAGGATTTGGATATACTCAAGATAGGAAGGATTTAGAATCAAGCTTCAAAGACACTTGATGTAGGAAGGAGTAGGTTTTTGGGCTTTGGAGATACTTGATATATGAAGGAGAGAGGATTAAGGAAATTGAGATAACAATATAAAAAAGGATAAGGGGTTGAGGATATGACATAAAAAATACCATTGTAATGAGGGAGAGGATAACTTGAAAGTAGGAATACTCAAGAGTAGCAATAGAGTATGGATTGAGGTTTTAGTTTTTGAGATACTGGATATTATTTTAGGTAGGTTAGAAGGGAAAATTTTGCGATCCCATGACATATAAATGGTTGGAACTTGGAGATACTTGATAACATATCAATTGAGGATTAAGGATACTAGTTCCTTCAAACTAAGTGCGAGCATGACAATAGAAATTTGAGAGCTCATAGTATAAAAAAGGGGATGTGGGTCCAGATAATATTTTTTGTGTTTGTAGATGGAAGTATAAAGTTCTAAAACCCGAGGAACTACAGAATCATGGACTTAAGGGAGACGAGGAAAAATAGATGCTAGTAGGGGAAATTATAAGTTTACAATTGTTAATAAAAATCAAGGGTTTGAGAAATGGGTAAAAAAGGTAAGGGGTACCAAGGTAAGGAAGAACCTTAAAAAAATTAAAAGGAAAAGGATCAAGAAAGTGTGAGCATAGGGAATGAGAAGAAGGCATGATAGTCCAAAATCCCACCAAGAATAGGAATTGATTGTTAAATCCTCATACTTAGGACATTAAAAATATCCCCTTTCTAAAATTTATTTCTCTCAAGAAATGTATACTTGGATGATCTAAAATTTCTATTCCTTCCCAAGTAGCATATTTTGTAGTTGGATTCTTGCAATTAACCATGTACTCTATAATGCTATTGTTCCTCAACTTCTTCACCTTGGAATCAATAACAACATTAGGTAGAAATATGAGATTGTACTCATCATCCAAGGGTGGTGGGTCCAGAGAAGGTATGACATGTTGTAAGAGGCTCTTATTGAGGTAAAAAAAATGGAATTTTTTTTTTTGATATTTTTGGTAACTCCAATTCATACACAACTTCTCCAAATCTTATCAAAACCTTGTAGGGTTCATATAAGTGAGGTTTGAGATTTGGAGACCCAATTATTCTAACAAAATATTTTATATAAGGATATGATCTTATAAAAATATATCCCCAATTAAAACTAAAATATTTTTTCTTAATTAAATGATAAATACCTAGTTCATGTATTAATAGAAAGTAGTTGGTAAATTCTCCAAGTTGAAAGGCATGACCAAGAATTCAAAACCCCATAGTGACACTTGAATTTTGTTTTATGTATTTTCTCAACCCTTATATTTGATGATAACTTGATCTCAAATTAATATTTGAAAAAATGTGTAGCTCCATGGAAGTCATTAATTAGTTCATCAATCTTGGGAATGAGATACCTATTTTTTATGGTCTTCTTATTTAGAGCTCTATAATCGATGCATATCCACTTGGTGCCATGATTTTTCTTTACAAGAATCGTGTATGAGGAAAATAAGTTATAATAAGTTTTAAAACATCTCCAAGATTTCTTTTATGATATTTTTTATTTTTTATTTATATATTCTTAGGTGGTGGTAAGGAGTGGTCACGAGTGGCTTAGAGCCTAGTTCCAACTCTACGATATTTTGGAATCCTCTATCAAGTTGTAGTCTCAAAGACATAACACTAAGAAATAAATTATTATTTTCTAAAATATTATAAATATAATTGTGATGCACACCATTCTTACTAATAGATGATTTCGTAGTTATAACTGATCAAATTTTTATCCAAGAAACTTGTCCCTTTAGAAATCCTAATCTGTTCTTTTATTCCTAACCAGTCATGATGATCCATTATAAATTTATCTAAAAACCACATCTTTCCCTCTATATTTAAACTTAAGCTTCATGGATTGATAATATAATGAAAAATCAACAAAGGAATACAACCATTGTATACCTAAAATAATGTTAGTCTCTCTTGCAGTCAAAATATATAAATGATTACATACCTTATCCTCTCCCATGGATATTTTGAATTAAATTATTTTGGTGTATGGAATGGTGAACCCATAAAAAAAACTGACATTAAATCCTTGAAAATCCTTAGCTTTTAGTCCTCTCTTAGCCACAAACCCATCATCCATAAAATTATAGATTATCCCATCATAATTAAACACCATGATCTATTTTATAGATAACAGTCCTAAAACTATAAATTAATGATATATGGGTGCTCCTAAATTATCTCCAAGTCTGCCTCTTTTTGTGTTTTAATCTTTCCCAATTCTTAGGTTCATATTCTTTTATGGTTGGTTGTTCCTCACTTTATTCTAAATACTAATTCAATATAATGGAATTAGTTCTTCCTGTTGATGTTATTGCAGCTTTGGGCTTCATACTTCCTTATTTATTTATGATTATTTAATGGCAACATATCTCTAAGATGGCCGACCTCCTTTTTAATTATTATTTATTATTTGTATTTATTTTTATGGTGGTCGACCTTGTCCTTGAAAAGGTGTGACCCCTCTAAGCAACATGTATATATAGAAGGTCACTTTCTCTCATTTGTGTATCAAGCAAGTTTGATCTCCTTCTTCTCAAGTGTGAATTATATCAAGTGCAGATTATTCTATCTAGTGTGAATTATTCTAAGACAGATTGCGAGTCTATTCAAGTGAAGATTAAAGGGAAGACTATTAGTTTGTGTTACATCATTGCTGGTGCTGATTATTGGCCTTGTGTATGGCCTCATTGTAAAGAGACTTGTTGCCATTGCCCATATATATAAGAGATATATTTGTTGCTGGGTTTTTCTCCCTCAAGAGGAGGATTTTCCCAGGGTATCTGTTGTGTTATTGTGTCTGATTTTAAATTAATTTTTGTCCATTAAATCTGATCATAAAAACTAACATAATATCAGAGCGGGTTTGAAGAAGACCTTGATCAGATTTATTATTACAGCGATACTATTTTCTGCTTCTCATTATTGTCTATCTCTATCTCTTTGTCAAGATGGCGAATGGTCTTAAGATTAAGGATAGACTTGAAGGAGCATCAAACTTCACTTCATGGAGATTCATAATTATGCTCACTTTGGAGGAAAATGAATTGGTTGAGTTTGTGGAGAGAAAAGTTCTAGAACCTACGAATGAGGAAGAGAAAGTTCAATGGAGGAAGAAAGATATCAAGGCAAAGAAGATATTAGTTGATTCCATGAAGGATCATATTGTTCCCATCATCTCTAAGATGAAGATGACAAAGGAGATGTTCAAAACTTTGGAGGAGATGTATGAAATCAACAACACCAGTCGGGCACTTGCACTGAAGCAACAACTACACCAAGTTAAGATGGCGGAATGAGAATCTGTCATCGCTTACTTCATGAAGATTTTCGAATTAAGAGATCAACTCTCTACCATTGGTCATATTTTTGATGTCAAGGATTTGACCATGCTTTCCCTTAATGGTCTTCCTTCATCTTGGGAGTCTTAAATTCAAGGAATCAACACAAGATCGAAACTTCCCAAGTTTGATCATTTGAGGGAGGATTGCATTCAAGAAGAGTCTAGATTGGTTGTGAGAGGTATTGGTCGAAGCTCTACAAATGAAGACATTCATGTTCTTTCCACTCAATCCTCGAAGAAGAAAGAGAAAGGTGGAAAGAAAGTATATTTCAAGAGGAATAGAGATAAAGGAGCTGATGGTGCTCCCGCATTCAAGAAGAAGTGAGACCTCTCCAAAGTCTAATGTTTTCATTGTGACATGTTTGGTCACTATGCAAAGGATTTCCCCACCAGGCCTAATCAACATGCTTCATTTTCGGATGTGGATGAGATATCTCCTTAAAAGGATTCTAGGGAATTTCTATTCTAAGTCATGGGCCTGTGTTCAAGCCATGAGGGTTGTGTGTTGTTCTGAGCGCAAGAGCAGTGTATCTTATTGTGTCCAGTAACTGCATCCATCAGAATATTTAAAGAGATAAGTATTCTTTGTTTTCTGAGCTATATCATTTATTTGAATCTTGTAATTAGTAAAGAGAGATAATGGTTTCTCTTGAATTGTGTTCTCTACATAAGTTCCTTTGAAGAATTCATTTATTGTAAGTTATTTCTTGTTGGTTGTGAAGATTTCTGAGTGTGACTCTAAAATAAAAAGAGAATTGCAATTTCGATTGTGATTAGTTGGTCACATCGTTCTCTAATGCATGAAATGTGATAGAGCCTTAAACTCTTGGAGAGAGTTGGTTCTACATGCTAACTGAATAATGCATTCAAGAAATTTGTAGTTGTTCAGTTTGTCTTTTGTTGTGCCGAGCTTAGCACTCTCGAGAGGATTAAAAGATGGAAGAAAGAGTTATATCAAAATTTAATAAAGATAAGTTTCTTTATCCCTTCATTCTAATCTTTTGATATATTTCTTTTTTAGGTTTATTTACTTATTCATGTTTTAATATTGTTCATAAATCCTTATGTATTCATGCTATAACTTGAGATAGTAAACTTTGTATGATTCTAGCCTTGATATTTCTTTGGATAGTTATGATTAGTAATCTCTCTCTAAAATGCTTCCAGGACAGTTTTAGGAGCAAGAAGGTGATGAGAGATTTCTTAGTGATGAAAAGCTTGCGGCATCTTGTGAGGAAGTCATGTTGACCAAGGAAATGATCAAGCGTGAAGTCACAACTTGCAGCCATGGGACTAAGTTGGTGGCTAGAGGGAGTTCTCTTCCAGAAGTCTTCTTTGCAATCTCTGAAGTAGGGATCAAGAGGGAGTTTTGTAGCTCACTGAGAAGAAGTGAAGATTACTGTATTGCAAGGCTAGGTGCTAAATCCTTAGAGGATCCCTTCAGCTGTTGAGATCAGAATTGCTCAAAACTGTCATCTGGATTTGTCATTGGTAGCTCCGCAAACCTATTCAGAATAGAGTGATCTGCAATGAGGTCGAGGAGGTCAACCCTAAACTCTCTATAGTACCAGAGGTGTGCACTGGAAAACATTTATCTAATGCAAGTGTTGCAAGCAATCTTGGACGATGAGGTCAGAAGGTTGATGCAAGTACTTAAAGATTAAGAGGGAGCCTACTATTGATATTTTGAAGAGATTTGGTATGATGGATTGCAAATCCATGTCTACACCTATGGAAACCAACTTGCACAAGTTGAAGGAGGCTACAGCTAGTTCAAACCTAGTGGATCCCATGATGTACAGGCAGTTGATTGGATCCTTGATGTATCTAGTTAACACTAGACCTAAAATCTGCTATGCAGTAAGTGCACTTAGTCAATTCATGTGTGAACCAAGGTAGGTATATCTTGTTGCAGCGAAATATGTCCTGAGATACTTGTGTGTGATAGTTGGATATGGGCTGAGATATTCTTCAGGTGTGATCCTGGAGCTGCATGGTTATACATATTTTGTTTCGGCAGGTTGTGTTGCTGATCAAAAGAGCACCTCTGGATGTTATTTCAGTTTGGGGTCTGTGATGATCTCCTGATGTAGCAGGAAGCAGTCTTCAGTGGCACTGAGCACTGCAGAGGTCATGTACATTGTAGCATGTGTGACAATTTGAGAAGAAATGTGGCTTCAGAAGCTCCTTGCAGGATTGGTTGGGCAATCGTTGGAGCCGACTGTCATCCATTGTGTTAATTAAGCTATGTGGATCCTTTTGTCAATACAATGTTTCATGACATAACTAAACATGTTATTGAGGAAAGCATTTTAGTTGAGGTATATCAGCACTAATGAGCAGACGATAGACATTCCCACCAAGCCTCTCTCTAGGATAAAGTTTGCGTACTTTTGAGATAAGCTTGGTATGGTGGAGAATACAACCTTAATTGAGAAGGAGTCTCAGTATCAGTGATCCTCTTTAATGAGTTCTTCTCTGTGAGAGAAGTTTGAGGTGAAATCCCTTGATTAATGAGTTCTTCTCTGTGAGAGAAGTTCGAGGTGAAATCCCTTGATTAATGAGTTCTTCTCTGTGAGATAAGTTCGAGGTGAAATTCCTTGATTAATGAATTCTTCTCTATGAGAGAAGTTCGAGGTAAAATCCCTTGATTAATGAGTCCTTCTCTATAAGAGAAGTTCGAGGTGAAATCCCTTGATTCCATGCTCTGGGAGAGCCATGGTGGATGTCATGTGTGTGACTCCATGACAACATCACGTGAGAGAGTCTATGATGATTCCTCTTGTACTTGTGTTTTCACCCTCTGGGAGAGCCATGGTGAAAGTCATGTTGAGGTGACAACATCACGCAAGTGATGAACACTTGTACATACCATACATGGTTGTAGCCATTATGGTTGATATCACGATGAGGTGATATCTGATATCGTGATGAGGTGATATATGATATCACGATGAGGTGATATCAATTTTTTTTCACATATGGTTGTAGCCATTGTGGTTGGCATCACGATGAGGTGATGTGTCTTGTGCAATAGGAAGTATTCCTCCCTAGCTAAGAGGGAGTGTTGATGTTATTGCAGCTTTAGGCTTCATACTTCCTTATTTATTTGTGATTATTTAATGGCAATCTATCTCTAAGATGGCTGACCTCCTTTGTAATTATTATTTATTATTTGCAATTATTTTTATGGTGGCCGACCTTGTCCTTGAAAAGGTGCAACCCCTCTAAGCAACATGTATATATAGAAGGTCACTTTCTCTCATTTGTGTATCAAGCAAGTTCGATCTCCTTCTTCTCAAGTGCAAATTACATCAAGTGCAGATTATTCTATCTAGTGTGAATTATTCTAAGGCAGATTGTGAGTCTATTCAAGTGCAGATTGAAGGGCAGACTATTATTTTGTGTTACATCATTGCTGGTGCTGATTATTGGCCTTGTGTGTGGCCTCATTGTAAAGAGACTTGTTTCCATTGCTCATATATATAAGAGATATATTTGTTGCTGAGTTTTTCTCCCTCAAGAGGAGGGTTTTTCCAGGGTATCTGTTGTGTTATTGTGTCTGATTTTATATTATTTTTTTGTGCATTAAATCTGATCATAAAAACTAACACTTCCAAGGAATTTAGTTAGGTTATCATGGCTCCTTGTAGAAAAAACATAAATTCCTTTACTTGAATTCATTCTTTATATTCATTTTCCTTCTTTATTGTAGGAAGTTGAGGTTTAGGCTTCTTTGTATGTGAATATGATCCCCATTTCCAAAAATTTTGTCTATGCTACCCAAAAGTGGGTGTCTTGGATTAGGATACAATTCTAGATTTAAGTATATATTTATCAAGCATAAGGAGAATTTTGATTGATTCTTGCAATAAGTGGGTGTAAAATCCTTAATATTATAATTCAAACAAACCTTTAACAAATAAAAAACTTTTTTTTTTTAAGAAATGTTAGGAATCATTATACCAACTTGCTAAAATTTGATAACAGAAGATTTATGGAGTGTTGTCATTTGATACATATATTTTTTGAAATATTCATCCTCATCCTTTCACTAAAAATTGTATAAAATCCTATTAAATGAAATTATCAAATATTTTTGGAAGGTTATGTCTGTGTGTGACCAAACCATGATATCACTAATCATAAACAACACCTTATAAATGTAATCTACAAAATTGAATGAAATCTTCCTCCTCAATAAGACTAAGAGTAACATAAGTTTTTTATTTTGTAACCAAGCCCTACCATACACATTTTTTTCCTATCAATTATGGAAGTATTCAACTTACCTAATTTTGTTGTCTTTCCATTACTTTTGTTTCCATCCATGGTACTTCTCTTAAGAAAATTATATCATTGATGGATATGTAACTATCAAAATGGCTTTATACTGACCTTAGTAATAAAAAAATTGCAACCCTTACACAATAATATTTAGGAAATTGTTATTCCTTTGTCTCTTTCAACAAAACATAGGTTTTGATGGATTTGGAAAAAAATTAGCCATATATCTACATTTATAAATTTACTCCATTCTCAAGATTTTTTATAGAATGTAACACTTATAAAAGTAAATAAATCACAACTTTTTCTTGATTTCATCTAGTCATGTCCTCGTGGGGGAGTTATCCCTTCTTATTTCCCATTTTTCTATATTTATATCTTTATCTAGGTCTTTTTATTAGAAAATTATTTTCTCCCTTATTTTATATATGACCTATCTTTCATTAGGGAGCATCAATAATTTGGGTTTACCTATTGGCTGGGAAGACTAAAGCTCTGATACCACTGTAATGACTCTTAGCTAAAATATTCATATAAAACACAAATCTAGAATATTCATAAAAATATTCATATGAAATGAATTATATTTGAAACATCCAAAATACATAAAATAATTTACTCACATAAAACTAGAAGTTCATCAATATACTAGATTATATTTCTTGTAAGAGTATAAAATAATTAATATTTAGCCTAAATGCAATCTCTAAATAAAATCACTTAAATTTTTTAAGTAGTTTCATCCTCTAATCTTCAAATCCAAATATTTGCATCCTTAGATCTAATAGTTGAATGCAAGTTCTTAACTTTAAAAATTAGGGTTTGTTGATGCGATGACCAAAAGATGCAAACTAATGGAACTATCCAACTTATATAAATGTCTAAGTCTTAGAATGAGCCCACACTTGTTAAAAGACATTTAAAAATGTACCACCATTTTACATTGAAATTTGAGGTCATTAGTGGTATCCCTAGTCAATCATGGTGATTGGTGAAATCCTTTATTTAAACAATAAGGGTCTAGGAGGAGGTATGCCTAAATTTGGGGGTTTAGTGAATTTTTTACCAAAAAATTTTAGTGGTAAGAGGGATTAGGGAATCAAGAGTTGGGATATTTCTCTAATTTGTTTCAATTCAATATGTCATCATTATCTTCTCCAAATGTCTAAAGTTGGGGAACAAGGAATGAGATGCAAGGATGTTAGGGTATAAGGGGATGGAAAGGTCTGGGAGCCTAGATAATTAGAGTGAGCATAATGGGGATTGATCTTTGGAGATACCTAATACAAGAGGGATCAAACATTAGGATTTGAAGATACATATATAAAGAGAAATAGGGATTGGGATTTATATACACCTAACACATGAGGAAGTGGGGTTTGGGATTTAGAGATAAACAATTTAGGAGAGATTAGGGATTGGGATTTATACATAATTGATGTAGGAAGGGGTAGGGATTGAGCTTTGGAGATGTTGATATAGGAAGAAGCACACAGTTTATTCTCTAGAGATACTTTGTGTACAAATGAGAAAGGATTGGGATTTGAAGATACCTAATATAGGAAGAAGTGGGGATGGAGGAAATTATGATACCAATACTACTATGGATCAAGTGTCAATGATAAGAGAGGAGAAATTGAAATTCTATAAATCCAAGATTAGCAACAAAATGGGGATTAGGGTTCAAGGTTCCCATGTATTAAATACTCTTTAGATATGCCAATAGGGAAATGTATAGCATCCAATGATACAATAGAGGTTGGGAATTGTGGATAGTTAATACCATAGGGATTGAGGATACTAATTTCTTCAAATCAATTTCAAGGAGAGAAATGGAACTCTGGGGACCTAGAGGATAAAAGGAAATAGGGAATCAAGAACTTGAGGGAGATAAAGGAAAAAGGGATGTTGGTAGGGAAAATTATAGGTTTTTTATGGTTAATATAAGTCAAGGGTCTATGGACTAAGGAACAAAGGGAAGGGGTACCAAGGTTAGGGAAAACCCAAAAATCTAGATAAGGTAAGATAAGGAAAGTGGGGGTGCAAGGAATGAGAGGAAGGCATGATAATATGAGAAATTTTTAAATATTAATCAATACTAGAAAGTGACCCAAAAATTATAATAATTATAATTTGGGACATTAAAATCAATCATTTTAAACTTTATATTGGATTTTTATAACATTAAAATGATAAATTCCATTAATAATTTAAAAAGATATAGTAGTTTTAGTAACACTACCTCAAATTGTAAAACAATGACATTGTTATAAAAAAACTTTGCTAGATTAATGAAGACCCACAAATGCATCATTTGTTCCAAAATTGTTAGTAGATTTTAATATATTAATATATGATATTAGCTTTGGGTGCATACTAATCTACATCTTTGTATTTGATTTTAAGAAGATCTTCAACACAGAAGCAATATGAAGCACAACCAAACCACAACTTTGTATACCAAAACACCTCTACAACACATTGTTTCCTTTTTTTATTCAAATTTTCTCAAAAGCACTGAAAACACATACTCATAATCTTCAACACTTCCTAATCATCATTAAACCAACTCATCTACAAACAAAAGCTTATCAAAGAAAGACCAAAGGTTGACATCAGTAACAAGTTTACTAATGAAAACATAATACAATTAATCAGAACATCACCAGTTGACATTAATGACAACACAAACATAAGCTTGCAACAATCTCCCCCAAGCCTGTTAGCATCAATGACAACACCAACTATATTCATACTTGCAACAATCTCCCCCTTTGTCATTTATGACAACATATGATGTGAAAAACCATCAACAACAACACACATATCTGATTACTAACATACTACTCCATAACAACTCTTTCTCTTTCTTTCTCCCCCTTACATCATACTCTCCTTTTTCACATTACTCTCTCCCCTTTTACAACTTAACATTTTTCACATTACTTTTCTCTCCCCCTTTCACATCAATGGAAAAGGAAAACACATAAGCATTTCTTTCCCCCTTTGACATTAAACATATATACTTTTTCTCTTTATTTATCTACATACTCCCCCTTAGGAGTACACAATTTTTTTTTATCAACCATCAACCACTGCACATATCCTTTGACACATCAAACAAAGGAAAACACCAACTTGCATCAATACTTACTCCCCCTCACTACAACAACCAAAAAATCTACTACCTACTCCCCTTGAGAGGTAGCCTCCAACATCAGTCCAGAACAAAGAATGAACCTTGAAATCTACTGGATTGATGCATGAAATTATGAATCTAGTTCAAAGAAGGAGGGGTAATAACCCCTAACTTCTCCTAGAGACAATCAAATGTATCCTTAGGAAGAGCCTTAGTGAATATATCGACAACCTAATCCTTTGTAGGAACAAACTCAAGCTTCACTTCTTTCTCTACAACCTTCTCTCTTCAAAAGTGACACTGGATTGAGATATGTTTTGTTCTTGAGTGCATCACCAGATTCTTTGAAATGTTAATAGCACTTGTATTATCACAAAATATAGAAATTGTTTCATCATATACCACCCTAATATCCTTCAAGTTTTCCCTCATCCACAACACTTGTGTGCAACAAGATGCTACTACAATGTATTCTTCCTTTGTAGTAGATAAAGATATTGAATCTTGTTTCTTGCTCAACCAAGACATCAGTCTGCATCCAAGAAAGAACAAACCACCACTTGTACTTTTCATGTCATCCACACATCCTACCCAATCAACATCTATATGAGCACTCAAAGAGAAATCAATATCCTTTGGATACCACAAACCATATTTTGGAGTGCCCTTCAAGTATTTGAATATCCTCTCCACTATTGCAACATGTGACTCTCTAGGATCTTCTTGAAATCTAGCCACAAGACAAACTGTATGCATGATATCCAGTCTAGTACCAGTTAGATATAGTAGTCCTCCAATCATTGATCTATACTTTCTCTAATCAACTTTAGGAGGTTCATTGGTGCAAGAGCACCTTGGTTTAACTCCATTTTGGTTTGTCATAAGTTTTGGCTTGTACCTGATCTTAGCCAAATCAGGGTGTTTGTGAGTTTGATTTGGACCTTAGGAGGTCTTGGTTGTGTGTGATGAGTTAGTCACTAGGACTAAAATCATCTTGGTGTAATCATGTTGTTAAATTTTGGCTTTAATTAGTTTTAGACAGCATATGTTAGAAGGTAAGCATTAAATGTGTTTTAATCACATCCTTGTTGTTAGAAGATGCCAAGAGGAAGTTGAGGAAGTTGATGGTTCGAAGCAAGGAGATTGAGGTCCTAAAATTTAGGATCATAACATAGTGATAAGTTACAAAATGTTGTTGTAAAAGTTGCATGACAGCAATTGAGGAGTTGCATGTAACTTAGTGGGATTGGAATCCCTAGAAATCAAGGGTAAGTGCTTGATCAACTCCACTTAAATGATGGAAAAGGCATCTAAGTAGAGGTGTGGCTCGTAGAGAACAGTCAGTATGCATTGTAAACAAGTTTTTGTTTGGAAGAAATAGAGTTTTCTTGCAGATTTATGAGTTTTACCCATGTGTTTTGCAAAACAGAGCTATCAAGGTGTTATACTTACTGATTTTACACTGCATTTGTGTTTATAGGATAGATTTGAGTAACTTTCATTTGGTATACAAGTTGATTACAGTAGAGTTGTTGTTTTGAATCCATAGATTAAACATTAGAGGGTTGTAATTGTTGTTTTGAGCAGTCAAGCTTTTAAATGGCTCCCCTATGAAACCTAACCACGGGGTTTTCCTAAGATTGGGTGAAATGACAGGGGAGCCAGTCCATTGTACATATTTAGCAGTAGGAAACCTAAAGGGCCAAGCAAGTAATTGTAATCTCAAACCCTAGGCGAGCTAGGACAACCCGGTTAGTGGTTTGGGAATGAAAATTTGAAGAACCTAGGCATGGGAAGGAGTACAGTACGGCCATAGTACGGTTCCAGGTAAGATTTTTTCATAGCCAAGCATGTTAGAAGGATTGAAACCTCAATCAATCCATTTGAGATAGATTTGAAGGAGAAAGTGTTAAAACCCTAAGTATTAGGCTTATTAGCCCTAATCCTCCTTGATTGTAGGAATCCATCGTACTATACAGACAGAGGTCTGAAACTTGATGAAAGATTTAAAGCTCCAAAAAGGGTGTCTAGAACTGAAGATTGTTTGATAGGTTGTTTGGAAAGTTTAAGAGAAAAAGGCAGAAAACTGACTAGTAAGGGCTACTAGAGATAAGGCCTCACCAAAGAAAAATCTTGGAAACAAGCAGTTTGAAGAGTGAACACCGGGTAAGATGGGCCTATTTGGATGTAAGAAGTATGAGGACAGTACCCTTAGCTCCCCTGCAAGCAGTTCAAGTTGGTTGAATGAAGATGACACTTAGATCCTTCTAGGTGTTGGAAGAGGATAGCAAATTCAAGTGGTGTTTGTCTACCAAAGGTAAAGCACAAGTGGAAAACTCTCTGAGGAGAGTTTGAGCAGGGCTTGGTTAATCACCTGAGCTCAACAAGAACCCATTGGAGTTAGGTTCCAAGAAGGAGACAGTGAGAAGGTCTTATAGGAGTTGTGCAAGCAACCTTTGGTTATTAACATACACCATATTGGTATCAGAGCATCGTTTGATTCAAGGCTTGTGATTGATGTTGCATCCCACTGAGTCAGTAGGAGAGAACACACCAGAGGAAAGAACCATGGTGACTAATGCAGAGTTAGCTAAAAAGGTAGAAGAGCAAGAGGAAGATAACCGGTTGCTAAGAGAAAGGTTATCTCAAGTGGAGAAACTCTTGGATGAAGTCCATGAGACAGCAGATAAAGTGAAGGACAAGATAGAGCAGAAGGAAGAGCAGGAAGCCAAGGAAAAAGAAGAGGACTTGGAGGAGGAAGCTCCAAATCCTGATCCTATTCTTGCTAAAGAACCCTTCCTAAAGGCACTGCAAGCCTTAAGTGGTAAAGCATTGGAAGGTGTACCACTATTTAGTGGACAAATGGACCCTGATTCAGTTGTGGACTGGATTGAGAGCATTGAAAATCACTTTGAATGTGATGGTATAACAAAGGCCCAAAAGGTAAAGGTGGCCAAGTCAAGGTTGAGAGGAGCAGCTCTCACATGGTGGAAGTTTGTACAATATGAAAGAGAGAAAGAAGGCAAAGGTCCCATAGTTTCATGGAGAGGAATGGTAACTAAGATAAGGCAGACCTATCTCCCTGATGATTATGAAGTTCAGTTGCATAGGAGAAGACACAATCTTAGGCAGGAAGATATGGATGTCCAAACATATACTGAGGAGTTTCAAAAATTGTGCCTAAGATCAAAGTTGGTTGAAGATGAAAGCATCAAGCTAGAAAGGTACTTGAATGGGCTTAAGTGGTCTATCCAAGAAGATATGAGCTTAGTAAACTTCAAAACAGTCCGCCAATGCTATCAAATGGCTTTGAAGATAGAGGAGAAAGGAAAAAAGAAGCAAGAACAAAACCCCAAAAGTAGAGGTAAAGGGAAAGGTGGGGACAAAGGGTGGCTGGGGTGGGGAGAAGTTGGAGCCAATAGCCAAGGAAAGTTTGATATTCTATAGCAACAAGAAGGAAGCTCAACTCAGTAGAGGTGAGTAAAAGGAAGAGTTTCAGCTCCAGGAGGAAAGTGGTGGACAAGGAAAAGTGTATACTAATGAAATATTCTTGCAACCAGTGGGACACAGGCCTATAGATGTCGGAAAGTACTCTCATGGAGAACAAGAGAATACTGATTCAAGATGAGGCAACTCTGACTGAATAAACACTACTGAAATTTCATTGAATTCTGAGGAAGGTGAGAACCTCATGATGAGGAGAACTTTGATCAAAGAGTCGGTTAAAGAAGAACCAAGCCAAAGGAGGTCCCTGTTTAGGATAAAGTGCAAGATGATGGGAAGTGTGGAGTCATGTTGAATCAGGTTCCTGTAATATTGTGTGTAGGAGAGGCAATGACAAGGCAGAAGTTGACAAGGAATACCCCACAACAATCACTTACAAGGTCACATAGCTCCAAATAAGGGACATCATGTCTTGGTGAATGAACAAGCATGGGTGGAGTTTTCAATTGGTAGGTACAAGGACAAAGTGTTGTGTGATGTGTTACCTATGGATGCATGTCTCTTGCTCCTAGGTAGACCATGGAAATTTGACCATGGCTGTGCATGATGGGACAAAGAACTCCTATACCTTCAAGAAAGATAAGGTAACCTTCAAAATTTAGTCTTTGCTAGAAGATACAGAGGTGCAGAAAACAGGTCCTAAGCTGCTCATGGTTAGTGAAAAAGAGTTCCTAGAAGCCTTGGAAGAAGGAGAAGGAGTTGGTTATGTAGTGATGATCAAGCCAAGAGAGGTGAGCAAAGAGAAAGTAGCTGAAAAGCAAGAGTTGCCTAAGGAGATACATAAATTGTTGCAGACCTATGAAGGCATTGTAAGTAGTGGTCAACCAACAACATTACCTCCTAAAAGATCCATAAGTCATGGGATAGACTTGATACCAGGAGCTACCCTACCAAACAAAGTAGCCTATAAGATGACTCCTCAACAAAAAATGAGGAAATAGCTAGGCTGATTCAAAAGAGCTTCTCAACCAGGTCTCATTAGGAAAAGCATTAGTCCATGTGCAGTACTCATTGTCTTAGCACCTAAAAAGGGAGGAGAATGGAGGCTTTGCACTAATTCCAGGGCCATACATAAAATAACCATCAGGTATAGGTTCCCTATCCCTAGGATTGAAGATCTCATGGATTGTCTGGGTGAAGCTAGGTACTATACCAAGATAGATTTAAAGAGTGGTTATCACCAAATTAGGATACATGAGGGAGATGAGTGGAAAATGGCTTTCAAAACCAATGAGGGTCTCTATGAGTGGCTAGTTATGCCATTTGGCTTGTCTAATGCCCCCTCCACATTCATGAGACTCATGAATGAAATTCTCAAAGACTACATTGGAAAATTTGTAGTAGTGTATCTTGATGATATACTAATCTATAGTAGAACAAGAGAAAACACCTCCAACATAGAGTTGATTTTCAAGGAGTTGCAGGAGAGAAATTGATGATCAATCTAGAAAAGGTAATGAGTTCATCAAAAGAAGCTGACGTACCTTGGTTGTACTATCACATGGCAACTTGAAGATGGAATGACAAAATTGAAGCCATCTATAATGAGCCTACTCAAAGGCGACAACAGAGGTAAGAAGCTTCCATGGTCTTGCTCAATACTATAGGAAATTCATAAGACAATTTAGTGCTATTTGTGCTCCTATGTTGCATACCATTAGAGGAGGAATGAAAACCAAGTTTGTATGGAATGAGCAAGCTAACAAGATTTTTGAGTTGCTGAAGGAGAAGATAGCTACCCAACCTGTTTTGGTATTACCAAGCTTTGAGAAGCTATTTACCATTGAGTGTGATGCAAGCAATGTAGCTATTGGAGCTGTTCTCAGTCAAGAGGGCAGACCGGTGGCTTTTCATTCAGAGAAGTTAAGTGAAGCCAATAAGAAGTATTATTCTTATGACCTTGAGATGTATGCATTGGTCCAGGCTTTAAGAAAGTGGAGGCATTACTTGCTTCCCAAGGAATTCATAGTGTATTCAGACAATCAAGCACTCAGTTTCCTGAATTCACAAGAGAAGTTGAGTCACAGGCACATGAAATGGGTGGAGTATTTGCAAGCTTACACCTTCAATATCAAGCACAAGAAAGGAGCTCTCAACAAGGTGACAGATGCCTTGAGCAGAAGAGTCCTCACAATTCAGGAAATTCAGTTGAAGAGCATGGGGATAGATCATTTCAAAGATCTATATGCAGATGATGAAGACTTTGCAGACATTTATAAGGTATGTGTTGAATACAAGAATCATTTTCACAGTAAATATGTTGAATATACCTTGCAAAGTGAACTTTTGTTTAAAGGAAATCAGCTTGGTGTTCCTAGAGGTTCTATTAGGGAGAACTTAATACAAGAAAAGCATAATGGTGCATTGAGTGGTCATTTTGGGATCACCAAAACTCAGGAACTGGTTCAAAGATTTTACTTTTGGCCAAGGATGAACCTAGATGTCAGGAGGTATGTGGAGAATTGTGTGGTGTGTCAAAAGGCCAAAGGTACTTCTTCAAATGCAGGCCTATACCAGCCACTGCCTATCCCTACTAGGCCATGGGAATGCTTGAGTATGGACTTTCTAGTTGGGTTGCCCAAGACAAGGCAAGGTATGGACAGTGTTTATGTGGTTGTAGACAGATTCAACAAAATGGTTGACTTTGTGCCATGCAAAACAACCAATGATGCCAGTCAAATAGCCTCTCTTTTCTTCAAAGAGATAGGAAGGATTCATGGCTTACCAATCAACATTGTATCAGACAGAGATACTAAGTTTATGAGTCATTTTTGGAAGATTCTTTGGCAAAGAATGGGCACCAATTTATCCTTTGGATCTACATACCATCCTCAAACTGATGGTCAGACCGAAGTGGTAAATAGGACACTTGGAAATCTATTAAGATGCTTGACCAAGGAGTATGGTCAACAATGGGATCAATTGATTGGGCAAGCTGAATATGCCTATAATGACATTGTAAATAGATCAATAGGGAAGAGTCCCTTTGAAATTGTTTATGGACTACATCCTAGAGGTGTTTATGAGCTGAGAGAGTTGAAGCATGGAGTCAAGGGAAGTGGATATGCTGATGACTTTGCCTATGCAATGCAGGAGATCCATGATACAGTCAGAAAAACACTAGCAGAAAACACCATGAAACATAAGATTAAGGTGGATGAGCATAGGAAAGAAGTCCAATTCAATGTTGGAGACCTAGTAATGGTGCATTTGAACAAGTCTAGACTGCAGAAAGGAGTTCCTCATAAGTTGCAAATGAAGAGGATAGGTCCCTGTCCTATCTTGGAGAAGTATGGAAGTAATGCTTTCAAGGTGCAATTACCAGATGACAGTGGACTGTCCCTTGTTTTTAATGTTGCAGATCTGGTGCATTACAGAGGACCACCACCAAACATGGATCAGACCCTTCATGAAGTCATCCAAGATGTGGAAGAACTCAAACTTCCCTCCACTACAGTCAAGCAAGCTGACAAGATATTGGACACTAGAGTCTATAAGAGAACTAGAACCAAGGAGTACAAAGAACATCTGATTAAGAGGCATGATCAACCTGATGCTGATGCAGTGTGGATCAAGGAGGCAGAGTTCAAGAAGTTGGGCATTGATCTCAACTTGCTCAATCCAAGGGTGGATTGAAATTTTCTGTTTTGGGGAGGATGGTGCAGGAGCACCTAGGCTAAACTCCAGTTTGGTTTGTTCAAATTTTGGCTTGTACCTGACCTTAGCCAAGTCAGGTGTTTCCAGGTTTAGTTTGCAATCTAGAAGGTCTTGTTTGTGTGGGAATAAACAATTAGCCTACTGTAATTTAAGGTCATCATAGCCAGTCTTTTGTTAATCATCTTTGGCTTAATTAGTTTAGTAGTTTAAGGGGAGTAATGTGCCTTGATGCCCTAAACATACAAGGCAGAAGATGCTAATGGACAGTTAAGGGAGTGGTTGGCTCGAGATCAAGGTGTTAGAGGTCCTAGGATTGAGGATCATGACACAATGATGGAAGTTGTAAAGTTGTTGTAAAACTGCATGGTAACATTTTGTTAGGTTGCATGCAGCTTGGGTGGATTGGAATCCCTTGAAGTCAGGAG
Source organism: Sequoia sempervirens (assembly GCA_007258455.2). Lineage (NCBI taxonomy): Eukaryota > Viridiplantae > Streptophyta > Pinopsida > Cupressales > Cupressaceae > Sequoia > Sequoia sempervirens. The sequence goes on along the minus strand of VDFB02324506.1, from coordinate 26,873 downwards.
TAAGTGGTCGAGCAACCTCCCTTGAATGATGGAAAAGGCATCCCTAATAGGTGTGATGGCTCGTAGAAGAAAAGAGTAGTTGTTGTAATCAAATTTTGTTGTGTGGAATAGAAGACAGTTTGGCAGAATTCTGTGTTTTCTAAAAATCTCGTGTGTTTTGAGAAACAGTGGCATAAAAGGCATTGTATATACAGTTTTATCTCTATTTTTGTGTTCATTGGATAGTTTTGAATAAGATTCATCTTGTGTTCAGGGTGTTCAGTGTAGATTTGTTTTTTCTATTTCATAGATTAGAGTGTAGAGGCTTGTAGTTGTAGTTTTGAGCAGTCAAGTTTTAAAAATGGCTCCCCCATAAGAACTAACCACGGGTTCTCCCTACAATTATTTTGAAATGATAGGGGAGCCAGTCCATTGTACATATTCAGCAGTAGGAAACCTAAAGGGCCAAGCAAGTAATTGTAATCTCAAACCCTAGGCGAGCTAGGACTGCCCGGTTAGTGGTTTGGGAATGAAAATTTGAAGAACCTAGGCAGGGGAAGGAGTACAGTACGGCCATAGTACGGTTCCAGGTAAGATTTTTTCATAGCCAAGCATGTTAGAAGGATTGAAACCTCAATCAATCCATTTGAGATAGATTTGAAGGAGAAAGTGTTAAAACCCTAAGTATTAGGCTTATTAGCCCTAATCCTCCTTGATTGTAGGAATCCATTGTACTATACAGACAGAGGTCTGAAACCTGATGAAAGATTTAAAGCTCCAAAAAGGGTGTCTGGAACTGAAGATTGTTTGACAGGTTGTTTGGCAAGTTTAAGAGAAAAAGGCAGAAAACTGACTGGTAAGGGCTACTAGAGATAAGGCCTCACCAAAGGAAAATCTTGGAAACAGGCAGTTTGAAGAGTGAACACCAAGTAAGATGGGCCTATTTGGATGTAAGAAGCATGAGGACAGTACCCTTAGCTCCCCTGCAAGTAGTTCAAGTTGGTTGATGAAGATGACACTTAGATTCTTCTAGGTGTTGGAAGAGGATAGCAAATTCAAGTGGTGTTTGTCTACCAAAGGTAAAGCACAAGTGGAAAACTCTTTGAGGAGAGTTTGAGCAGGGCTTGGTTAATCACTTGAGCTCAACAAGAACCCATTGGAGTCAGGTTCCAAGAAGGAGACAGTGAGAAGGTCTTTTAGGAGTTGTGGAAGCAACCTTTGGTTATTAACATACACCATTCATTCATTCCATTTTCTTCATATTCTTGACTTCATTCTCCTTTGATGTTTATCTTTGGTAATTTCCTTAGCATGATGTTGAATTCTAAATCAATCATGAAAAATACATGGAGATTAGTTGAACCATGGTATGATAAAGCATAAAACCATAACCAAACAAAAAGGAAACACATAATTAAAACCACCAATAGGGCCACCACAAGATCACGTCACTCGACCACAAAGATGTATAAGAACATTAAAGCACCTACATTCACAACATGAGATAAGAATTATTCTCAATATAAACACACTCACAGGAGTACCACCAATAGAAAGATGATTGCCACAAAGAGAAAACATGGATCACAAAGGTATAATTTCTTCATGCACAACTCAACTAGATCTAGCATAAGATGTACTCACTTAGGAATAACATAATTGAGTTTAAAAGTCCAAACACACTTAGGGTTAAATAGGTTAGATAGAGGAGGGATAACTCTTGTTGTTGTTGTTTTGCTAAAGCTAAAATTTTAAATGTTATAGGGTTTGGAAGAGACTTTGGGGGTTTGAATTTTTTCAAGAGTAGGTTAACCATAGGGGTCTAGGTTTTTCTATTTTGTTTTCCCATAATGTCTAGTGTAAAAGGGGATTTAAGGTTACCCTTACAAATCCTCTAAATGAAATGTATTCTCCTTTTACATTCTTCACTCCCTTGTCAATACATATATCAAATATGTGGGGAGGGAGATCTTCCTCTAGAGACCATAGATTTAAATGTTTCTAGGGCCTAATCTAGGGAGTACAAGGCCTATTTTCTATCAACCATATCCACTTGAGGCTACAAGCATAATAAAATCATACAAATGCATATACAAAAATAAATATGCATATAAATATACATATCACATTCAAAGAAAAAAATGCAAAGAATTTTGATACATCAAAATGTATATTTCTTCTTCATTAAAATAAAAATAAACTCTATACAAATTCATCATACTATTGGTAATCATACATGGGAATGGGTTTATGACCTAACCTATTTTCTCTTACAATTGACCTTGTTTATCCGAAATATACACTTTCATAGCAAGGCAAGCATTCCTATCAATCAAGTTCCTTACTTCTCTCCTTCTTGTCTTACTAATTTCTCTAAGTTGAACGACAAAAATATTTCCTTATTCCTATCTATCACACCGTCCTACCCTTGATATTTCTTCTCTTAATTCCCATGCTAGCCCCTTTGCAAGTGGATGCCATAGCCCGCATACAGGTCCACTGATCAACCGTGAGAGTGGGGGGTTGAACTTGAGACCTATGGGGAGCAAACCCATGGCCCAAGCCAACTCCGCTACCCAAGCAGGAAAGTTATCAAATTTATTAGCCAATGGGCTACATATAGTGTGAGATGTGAGCCTAAAACAAGTCTCACGTCTGCAAATCATTGTTGAGATGTCAAAAAACAAGTTTCAACTATTGTTTTTTGCTAATTTGATGACAACTTTCTTTTTTCATTTGCATTGCTTTATGTTTTAAATCTATATGTAAATATTTCATAATCAAATAATACTTAATTTCTTTAAGGGAAAAATCTAGATTTGTCTAAATTTATTTCATTCCATTATTTCGCATTTATTATTAATTATTTAATCTAGCCACATGCAACTAGAATTTGCATGCACAAACATGTACTCTATAATCTCTAACATATTACCATACATATAATTTTCTATGGGTGTAATCCTTGAACCTTCTTTAGATACAAGTGCCAATATATTAGTATTGAAATTTTTTATATTTATTAAAATTGTAAAATTTCTAATCATTACTTTGTATATCTATATATACTTTATAATTCAAAATTAATTATTATTAAATAAAATAAATTTAATATAAAAAACAACATGAGTAAAATAAAAATATATTTCTAAATAAAGAAAATATAAAAAATAAAAGAAAAACAATATTAAAAATAAATGATTTTTAACCTTAAAATTATATAAAATAAATCCTATCATTTTCACCAATCAGATTATTTTTAACATTAAAATGATATAAAATAAATCCTACCATTTTCACCAATCAGATAGAAGTAGAAGTAAACCCAATATGGTAAAAAATATATTTTGATTCACTTTATTTAAATTCAAAAATTACAGTCACATATTTTATTGTAAACTGTTGCCTTTGGTCTCTTAGCCTATACTTATATCCCCTTTTCCCTTCATTTTCTCTCCCCTAACACATATGGGATTAAAAACCTTTGCATCAAACCAAATTTTTAGTTTCACACAACATTCCAACATTGATGTGTTTGCTTCTACATGATAGAGATTCTGCACAACAGACCAACGACTCTTGCTTCGCTATATTCTAAAAATAAAAGAAAAGGGAAGGTTACATAGCTCCCTGACAACATAATGGTGGAAACAAGTAAAATCCGTACAAATGGTAGATGAGAATGGAAATGGGAACGACAATAACAAATGTAAAATTGGTCCACAGAAATGGAAAAGGTGCAACATAAAAGGGGCCCACATTGCCAGGCCACCTAAATAGTCAAATGCTTAGAGTGTACTGGTTAAGCCCGAACCATAAGGCACTTGGAATCACATCCATCTGCTAAAGTCTAGTGATGGGTCTAAATTGTTTAGTAAATAACTCAACCTTATTTTGTATTTAATTATTAATTGGCAATTTTTAATTATCTTTTAGTTATCATGAAAGTTGTTAAATGCAATTATGACAACTTGCAAAATGTTTTTTAGTTGTCAAATTAGAAAGAGCATGAAAAAGGGGAAGTTAAATGTGAGCTTGGAGAAGATAAGGAAGATTTTTTAGTTTGTATGATCACTTTACTAAAAAGCACAAATAAAATCACAAGTTCGAATCTAGGAAGTTTCTTTTTTTTGTGATTTATGCCTAATTGGTTTTAGAAACCATTCTTGATTTGTGTTTTCTCTCATGCCTATATATTTAGTTCTTGAGTTGAAGGAAAAACAAGTTAATTTATAGGTTGTTGAAGCCATGAAGTGTTGCATTAGCGAGAGAAGTTGTATTGACGTAACTCATTTGAAGGGTTAATACAAGTCTTGGATCTGTTTGGGTGTGGATTTTTTTCCTGCAAGGGTTTCTCCACGTAATTATTGAGTTATGATTTGCATTTATATTGTAATCTATTTACAACTATGATTTATTGCTATCTATTTATTTGGATGCATAACATTATCTACATATTTTCACTGTAAATTTTTATCCCGATTTTCAACAAAAATGACTAAATTTTAAATTTAAATTCAAATGCATGGTCAACTTTACTTCTTTTTGTAATTGTATGCCAATTTAAAATGTGAAAAGTTTTGGTTGTGATTATTAGTATAGTATGTAAATGGTAACCTTATTCCATTTTAGATCATCTATTTGTCACATCCTAGAGCTATCATTTACGACTTGCATGCATGATCAATAAGAGCATGTATAAGATAATTTGCATTGCACAAGCATCTAGGGAATCTTACATGTTAGAGAGTGCTTTCCTCAATATTTTATATAGCCATTGAATTGGTATCCTTACATGTTTGACAAAAAAGAGGAAATTATCCCTACCAAGTTTAAACCATCAAACAATAGAACTAGCATTTATGTGAAGGCATATTGAGGACATCAAAACACACTATCTAAAGCAACATTCTGGAAGTTTGCAAAGATCAAATCAATAGACATAAACCAAATCCACAAGAAAAAAGTTAGATATACATGCATGAGTTGATTGCCTAGCCTTGAAAGTGACCCAGATTGATAGAAAAATCATTCACTAATTCCAAGACATTCACCTAATCTTCAAATTGATATCCTTACATGGTTGATGAATCATGTTCTATCATCTATTATAGTATTTCTAACTAAGTATTTCTATTTTTTTAATTTTTTTTTTGAAACATTTAATTGAGTACATCTATTACATTTTTTGATTTAGATTCTTTTCATCTAAGGCATATTTTGAATGCTTATATTATTTATGTATTTACCTTAGATTTATATAAAAAATAATTTTATTCTAACTCTTATTTATGTGGAGTATATTTCATTCTTTTACTTTGGAGAACCCCTTAGCTAGATTACACCTCTTAGGTTTTTATCTTCTAATTTTTTATTACTCAAATATGAGAGTGATTTATGTTACTTTATTTTTGAATCTCTTTTCACTTTAGGGTTTTCTTATGCAAGGAACTTCTTGAAACTGTAATCTTCCTTTACAAAGGAGTGTATCATCTTAAGCCTCATGTATGGCTAGCCACTCAAGTGAAAATGACCCTCTTTCTACAATGAATGATAACAATACTCATAGTAATAACCATTTTGAGGGCCATGAAGAAAAAAAAATGATCATGATACCTATATGTTGCTAAGTAAGATGTTTTTCTTATGGGACAAATACTTAATGATATGCTTGTAAATTCTAAATCTCATCAACATGTGCTACTATTTTAGTACTTAGTGCATCATGAGTTCCCCTTATGGAATGGACATTATTCATAATATTGACACTCCCATGACTTCTATCAATTCTTTATGCTCTTCCCCACACACAAGCACCCTTCATATTTTTCCAATCTTTCTTCATTTTATCTTGAATGACCGCTTCCATTGCCTCTACAACCACTTTTTTATTCTTAGTTTGGTCCAAGTTCATGTACCATTCCCACATCTAGTATCAATACAAACTCCCCTCCAATAAAATTCTAATTATTTATCATCATTCCTCATATACTCATATCCATGTGGCTACAAGTGCTATCCCCTACACCTATGTTTTTCATACTTCTCCTTCTCATCCTATGGAGACCTTACCTTACAGTGTAATATCTCCTTCCACTACCATGTCGTTACTTCTTATTCTCACCCTCTTTACACATCCTACATTATATCTCATACTGTCCATACCCCTACTATTCTTGTGCATCTACCTTGGATACTCTATTGAAGGAATTTTGTCAACTTAAGAATCTAAAGTGGATTTAATTTCGCTACTAGTCGTGACTCTATTACATATACCATCCACGTTGCATACCTCTTGCATTTGAATATATCGCATCGATTACTAATTGGGTTTGTAGCACATAGATTGGGGTTATATTATGGAATGGTGATCTAGATGTTCATTTATAATTTTCTAATGTTGTATGTCTATATTTTGTATATGTAGATAAATTATTAACTATATTATTCCCATGAACCTTGAAAGACTTCCATTTAATGGTTATACTTCTTTTATTGTGCATTATTTTATTTTCTTGTATTTAGTTAATTACTTTATTGCATATTATGTAATTAGGATAGGCTAAGATTGCTTAAGTAGGTATCATCTTAAGTAGGTTATACTTGCACATGTGACTTGCATTTTCCTAGTTTGGAGAAGATGTTATGCACACATGTGACTACATCTACTATTATCCCACATTGGTTCTACATCACATATCTTAGTGGTGTACCATATATATTGTGGCAACATAAAATATATCCCTCTACATTTTCGTGCTTGTTTAGGCCTTCCTTGTTAAATTAAGCTTAATGTTGCCTTGATGGACTCAATTGTACCTTATAATTTAAGGTGTTGTAAAGTGTTGTACCACACTTTCACACTAATCTAAGGGTTTAATTATTAATTGGGATTCTTTATGCTTTATTTGGCCTTATTTTGTATCCATAAGCCTTAATTAATGCATCTTTATTAGGATAATCTTGACACATATTTAATGACCAATCATAAATTAATGTTTTTGGATTGTGTGACCCAAATTTAGTGATCTATGACTCATATTCCACCTTGGGCGTATGGGTCACACCTAAGTTTCGGGGCCCTAATCTAGATTTCACATGAATCTAAGCATTTCTTGAAAAATGTGTCCCATAGCCTAGCCTAATGGGACTTATACACCAATTCTGGCAGATGAGTCCTGTGTGGCTTAAACTTAAATTAAATGCAAATTCCTAGGTAGGATTTTATTCTCCTAGATTTGATGTCGGTTTGTAGTGTTGTAATTTTTGGAGATTTGGCATAAACAAGTATAAATACAAGGTTATTTCACTCATTTTCTCATAGACATTTTCATGAGAAAGTGTGACCTAAGTATTCAAGAATTCTAGCATTCAAGAGCATTCAAGGGCCTCCAAGAGTGATTACCAAGCATTTTGGAGCATTATTCAAGAATCAAGCATCATGTCAAAGTCATTAGGCATCATGTTTGCTTTTGAGCTAACATTTGTGATGTAGGGTTTTATGATTCAAGAAAGCATTCAATTCAAGATCCATATCATTCAAGCAAGAGTCAAGATCTACATCTATTGGAGCCATTTCATACATTTTTGTAACATTTTATTCCTAGGGTTTGGTGAGTTGCAACATATCATTTTTTTCATTCATCATTCCTCCTTTCCATTTGATTTCATTATAAGGTTTGATTACCAAAATGGGGTTTGACCAAGGCAAACCCCTTTCCACTAAAACAACATTTTTCCCTCTCTTTAGTGTGTGATTTGTAGATCTAGGTTGAAGACATATTGAAGAGTAAGATTGGAAAGAAGTTGTCAAGTGTGCAAAGTCATCAAAGTTGTCACCTTGTTTACAAGGCCATTGAAAGACACTTACAGAGTAGAATTCAACAATTTAGATCCGAAAATTAGGTGGAGAAGACAAAGCATAGGTTGAAGAGAAGATTCAGACTTTGAATTTTTGAAGAAGCTGAGTGGGACTAATACTCCACTTCTGGCATATGAGTCCTAGTACATAGATTTTTCTAGTTTTCAGGTGTTTCAGACTTATCTCTGTTAGATTTGTGTTCTTGCCCAGAAACCCTAATTTGGAACTAAATCTCCCAGTCTGGCGTATGAGCCTTAGTGTGCATTAAATTCAACATGTTCAACATTTTAAGTCTTCATTCAAGCTTCTACTAATTTCTAGGTTCCCCTCTATACTTTTCCAGCTTTCTATTATGTTTTGCATTCATTTCTAGGTCATTTATTGTAGGATTCCATATCATTGAGTTTCATAATTAGGTCTTGCATGTCATTTTCCTTTCCAAGCCCTAGCTTGGTGGTGAACCCTTTTATTGTCATTTTTCATATCCTAGGACAACCTTTAGTAGATCTATTTCCTTCATTCCACCCTTTGATTGAGATCTCTAGGGTTTCCTTGAGTGAAACAAGAGCACAAAATAGGAGGAACCCTATCTCCTCAAAAGGTAGAAATCCCCCTATTCCTATTATTTCATTTTGGTGAACGTACATTTAGAACATCTTAATTCTGGTTTGGAGGGAATCATAGTCCTAGACCTAGCTTGCATTAACATTGCATTAGGGTTTACATTAGTTAATTGGAATTTTAGGGTTTCTAAATCTTGCATTAGTGAAAGTGCATATAGGTTGCACTTTTGCATCTTGCATCATTGAATATCATCTGAAATCTGCATTTTCACTTAGCCTAGTAATCATCCAAACCAAAAAGCATAACCTTCACTCAAAAGTTTTTGAAATCTTTGCAAAAACCCTAAACTAGGACTCATACGCCCCTCTAGGAAATTTAGTCCCAATACAAGATATTTTCCTTGATTTATTGGTATTATGTGGTGACTATTATTCAAAATTTAAACCTCTAAAAAACCTTGATTGGGACTCATACACCCCTCTAGACGATTTAGTCCCATTTTTGATTTTAAACTACACTTTTCAACATTAAATTCTCAGTTTCTCTGTTCCTGTTTGCTGCTGTTAGTTATCTATTTTAGTTTGCAAAGTTTCTATTTTCTTCATTTCATTGCATATAGCCTCATTTGGTTAATTTCATGCATTTACTTATTTTATTGCATTTCATCATGGATATGTGCTTTGGCAAGCTTTGGATGTCCTTAAAGTCCTTAGTGGATACATGTCAAGTTGTGCTTTTGGAAATGCCCCTAATGAAATTTAAATTACTCATGCTCACTCAACTCCTAATGCATGTTCTCCTCCTGATGTTGACATCATTGGAGAAGATGATGAAAAAATGAATAAATTCCTAAACGATTGCCTTAACAACCTTGAAAATAATGCATCCTTCTATCCATCCATGGAACAACCAACACCCCCCATAGTACTACCACTTGAGATGTTTGGTTATTTATATCTTGAAACCGAGATACAAGCTGAGCATAAATTCCCTACAATAGGTGAACCTAGTTCCTCTAATCAAGCATACATTCAACCCTTCTACATTAAAAAAGTGACCAACACTCCCATCAATCTAGAAGATACATATAGAAAAGGATTCACGATCTTGAGCAAACAAGGATGTGATACAACAAGTGAACATGAAATTCATCAATTCTTAGAGCAAATACCAATTGATGATACTAAAGGGTTAGGATATCAAGATCCTCCTCTAGATATGAGTGTCCTTCCTAAAGAATAACCAATGCCTCGTAATGATGATAAGGATGATAGGATTGTCTTAGGTCCTCCTCCTCAACATTCAACTCGAGAAATTGGTGAATTTGGCAACAAACAAAAGCTTTACAAATTTAGAGACTTACCACTCCTACAAAATATAACACAAATTGAATGGAAATTGGAAGAACTTGTGAATAGAGGATGGATTGTAATTCCACCTCCTACAAGAATCAAAAGACCTAAAAATAACAATTATTTTGCATAAGACTCTTGGAAATATCACTGACGAATGTTGTACTTTAAGAAGAATCCTAGGGGATGTTGATATGATATAAATAGTCCCTTAAAAGTGGGACCCCCTTTTTCTCCTTGTCATGTAATAGTTGTAGAATCACAACATTCTCACTATTACATGGCCCACATTCATTGTAAATCATTTCAAGATGCAAGGATCTCTTTCACGTCACCTACCTCGACTCATTCTTGTCTTGCACACAGTGGGGGAAAGAATTAGATAGCCTTGTACTAGTAATGCATTTGTCGTTATCCCTTTGGCTATTTGTACACCTTCTATATACAATGAACATGATTGGGATGTGGACGACCTGCTAATAGGTTGACTCACATGTATCTTACTACTCTCACCTTTGTTTTCTTTTTCATGTTATGCGTGATTGCATATGCGTAATGTGACCGCCCCATACTTGTTTTGTTTGATGTCTCTCTCCTTGTGACATTCTTCTATTTGTATCTGCATTCTTCTCTATGCCGTAAATCATTTTATCTTGTCATTTCTCTTGTGTTTTCCTTTTGGGGATGACGCAAGGCATCGAGACATTCATGTCTCTTCCATGTTGACTAAAAAGATTTTTGTTTATCTTTTCATTTGTCTTGTGTTTTCCTTTTGGGGATGACGCAAGGCATTGAGACATTCATGTCTCTTCCATGTTGACCTGAAAGGATTTGTCTTTGTTTTCACTCTCTTTGTGTGATTCTTCTAGTTTTGAGTATTTAGGGAATGATGACAGTTTCGAGCTTTCTAAGAACATTGTAGCAAGAACATACTAACCCCAAATCCATGGATCCCTCATGTGTATGTAATTTTAATTTTGGGGGTAACCCCTCTTTCCCTCTTTCAGGAAACAACTTTATTTCAAAAACATATGACTTGGCATAGGGATTTCCAAATAATCTTTCATGTCCTCTTTCTTGTTAGCATTTATCATTTGCTACTTTAAAGTAATTGCTCATAACATGGTGCTTAGCAATTTCTTTAAAGTGGGGGCATACATTGGCATTATTTTTTTTGCATTTTTCATATTTCATTGTGTAGTCTTCTTACTTCATGATGCATATTTTTCTTTGTGGTGACATTGGGTGTGATGTCTCTCAAGAGTGTGATCTCTCTTAGCATATTATATTCCTCTTAGTGGCTTGATGCGACACACTGCATCCCCTAAGTTACAAATCTTCTATTATTTGATTGGTCCTCTCTTGGAGACATTAGACATGATGTCCCCTAAGGCAAGAACTTACATGAACTAAGAAAAACTCTTTTGAACGTTCCTTACATTATTGGGTATGTGCAGGATCATGATGGGCCAAAAAATGCAATATGATGGGTATGTGGTTGATGACTTTTTTTTTACCCAAAATTGATGAAGCAAAAGGGTTTTTAAAGGAGATTCTCAACTTTCCACCAATATAAATTATGCTCTACTTTGAATTTAATAAATAATTATTATTCATTTTCTATTTGAATTATGACTAAAGTCCTAATTGATAGGTGATTGAATAACATCTATAGCTTTCAAATGGTATCACATTTTTGAATCCAAAACATGCATCACATTCTATGCTTCACATACTATAGGATAAATTTTTTGAATTTCTTGAAGTTTTGAACAAGTTAAGGTGGTCACATACAAGTTTTTATATTTTTTAAAAGTTGTAATAAAAATTCATAATTAATTATTTACTTGGAAAAAAATTACAAAAATATGCATCACATCAGGACATGAGTCCTCTACTTATATCTAAAATATTATAAAAAAAATTATCATTTTATTTTGGTTAGGGTGGTTAGACAAGCACTTCTTATTTTTTCCCTGAAATTTAAGTACTACTGCATTGAAATTTCAAATTTTCACCAAATAGTTTTAAAAAAAAATAAACCTAGTAGTTTAGAAACTACATTCAATTTGATACAAATTATATTCTTACATATTTTTGAAATAATATAGATAGGTTATTCAAATTTTTACCTCAATTTTCCTAACTTTGATTTTTCTAAATTTTTTGCCACTTAAGGGCCTATTTTTTCCATGATGATCCTACACATACCCTATTTTGCATTTATAATTTCCATTATATGGCCACCTTGCATAACACACTTTTCTTTCTTGTGATGCCATCTTGTTTGTTAAAGAGTATCAATCATATGAAGCTTTGCTTGCCTCATGAAGCTCAAAGTTCGTTGTTGTGCATGACACCTTATCAAAGTTATTAGGAGGTATAGCTTTGGTCTGATTGAACAAGAAGCCAAACTTAGGCATGAATTTCCCATAGCCACTTGTTTGTGTGTGTGAGCACATACCGACTGCATGCGTATGTGTCTCACCTTTTTGGATACTCACCCAATAGACAACCTAAAGTTCTGTTGCCTCAAATTGAGCATGCATTTTTTTGGAAAAACAACTTAGATTTGATCCACAACATGCGAGACAAGTGGTCGAAGCTTGATCCACCCCATATTTATTTTGTTTTTCTTTTCTCTTTGTCTTTAGAAATGTATGCTTGTGCTTTGGTGTTGCTCCTTATATCATTTTCATGTCTGTTCTTTTGTGCTTATGTTGGTTTGCCATATGATCTTGATCGTGGGGGCTTGATCATTGCTCTTGATTTTTGTCATCCTATCTTACCGGAATTGGTGCACTTGGAACCCTCTTGATACGAGTTTATCTACTTTAGTGTGAGTTGGAAGAAATTTCCTCCTCTCACTAAAGTGGGGACTAAATGTGACAATGGAAAATGTATCCCTCTACATTTTTGAGCTTGTTTGGGCCCTCCTTGTTAAATTAAGCTTAATGTTGCCTTGATGGAATTAATTGTACCTTATTTAAGGTGTTATAAAGTGTTGTACCACACTTTCAAAATAATATAGGGTTTTCATTATTAATTGGGATTCTTTATGCCTTATTTGGCCTTATTTTGCATCCACAACCCTTAATTAATGCATCTTTCTGAGGATAATCTTGACACATATCTAATGACCAATCATAAATTAATGTTTTTGGATTGCATGGCCCAAATTTCATGATATGGGACTCATACGCCACCTTGGGCGTATGGGTCCCACCTTTGTTTTAGGGCCCCGATATGGATTTCACATGAATCTAAGCATTTCTTGAAAAATGTCCCATATCCTAGCCTAATGGGACTCATAGGCCACTTCTAGTGTATGAGTCCCGTGTGACTTAAAATTAAATTAAATTCAAATTCTTGGTGGGATTTTATTCTCCTAGATCCAATGTCAGCTTTTAGTGTTGTAATTTCGGGAAATTTGGCATAAACAAGTATAAATACAAGGTTATTTCACTCATTTTCTCCTAGAAATTTTCATGAGGAAGTGTGACCTAAGTATTCAAGAATTATAGCATTGAAGAACATTCAAGGGTCTTAAAGAGTGATTAACAAGAATTTTGGAGCATTATTCAAGAATCAAGCATCATGTCAAAGTCATTAGGCATCATGTTTGTTTTTGAGCTAACATTTGTGATGTAGGGTTTTATGATTCAAGCAAGCATTCAATTCAAGATCCATATCATTCAAGAAAGAGTCAAGATCTACATCCATTGGAGCCATTTCATACATGTTTGTAGCATTTTATTCCTAGGATTTGGTGAGTTGCAACATATCATTTTTTTCATTCATCATTCCTCGTTTCCATTTGATTTCATTACAAAGTTTGATTACCAAAATGGGGTTTGACCAAGGAAAACCCCTTTCCACTAAAAAGCAACATTTTCCCCTCTCTTTAGTGTGTGATTTAAAATTCTAGGTTGAATACATATTGAAAAGAAAGATTGGAAAGAATTTTTCAAGTGTGCAAAGTCATCAAAGTTGTCACCTTGTTTACAAGGCCATTGAAAGACACCTACAAAGCATAATTCAACAATTTAGATCCAAGAATCAGGTTGACAAGATAGAGTAGAGGGTTAAGAGGCGTAGATTCGAACTTTAACTTTCTGAAGAAGCTGAGCGAGACTAATATGACACTTTTGGCATATGAGTCCTAGTACAAGGATTTTGGTGCAGGGCACCTAAAAACATGTAATTGCAAAGTGCATTCTATGAGGGTTAGTCTAGGAGTTAGTGATAGTATGAGTAATTTTTATGTTAAATAAGGTATTTGAGACTATTAATGATGTAATTAGGGGTCTTTGATGTTATTTAGTTCAAAAAATGCAAAAGGTTGCATAAAAATGTACTTATTGTCAACAAATTGTTAAAAGTGCAAAACTAGGCAATTAGGGGTCTAATTGGTAAAAAGTTGGTTTCCAATGTCCAACTAATTAAAATTCTAGTTGGAGGATGTTTGTAAGGGTGGTTAGATGTTAAATAAGCCTCTCATGGTCGAGGCATGGTTGTTGAATCATTTTTTTTGAAGTTATAATGAAAAAAAGGCTGCTTTCTGGAAATTTCTGTGTAAATTTGCTGCTAAAACGTGTGGTACGACCTTTGTACGACCTGTACGGGCTCAACCCTATTATGGTTGGAAAGAGGAGAGTGTCAGATTTCATTTGAAAGTGGTTTGGTGAATTTTCATTAAGTTTAGAGGGTTTTATTGACGTTTTACTGAAACTGCCCTGTTTTGGTGTAAATTGGTGATTTGAGAGTATTAAAATGAGTTTTTAGGGCATTCCACCTACTGTAGCAATTGTAACTCGTGGAATGGCCCCATTTGTTGTAAAATAGGTTTCCAAATTATTTTCAAGTCAGAGGAAGTGTGTTTGTGGGTTTTGGGTGTTGCCCTAGGTTGAATTTGGGTGATTTTCCTTATGAAAATGAGGAACTAAATGATGGTTTATGAGTTTTCTGGAAGAAATAACCTATGTGATGAAGTTTAAAGCTTGTGCAGGCATAATTATGCATGTTTGAATAGGTGGCAGAGTTTGAAAGGTCCGGAGGAGTATTGGATCTTTGAGTTTGTCCAAAAGAGTTGATATTGGTTTTCCTGTATGTTTTATAACTTGCAAAAGGGTATCTTAATCATCCTTGAGTTTGTTAGGTGTTTTGGAAAATGTTGGTGAAAATGCCTAAACTTGGTTTGCACTAAAACTGGGGTTTAGGAGTGAAATTGGGAAATTGTGCTTCTGATGATTGTAGAACTTGGAAGGCTGGTTGAATTACTTTATGTGGTCATTTTAATCTTTCTGGATACTTCTTGAAGGTAGGTTTCCAAGTTGATTAAGGTTGAGCCTCCGGACTCTGCATCAGAGTGGTATCAGAGCGAGGAAGTAGATCTCTTAAAGATTGAAGGAGAAAGGACATCATGGCTACCAGAGGTTTGAATGAGAAGGAGAAACAGATGAGGAATGCAATTTTCAAGACTAGGTGCAAGTGCAAAGGTAAGATATGCAAGGTTATGGTTGATTCAAGTAGTTTGGATAACTTGGTAGCTCTTGAAATGGTTGAAAAATTGAACTTAGAAAGGTTCCCACATGATTCACCTTATTATGTTTCATTGATTAATGGTGAGAACACATTTTTGGTTAAAGAACAATCATGGGTTGAATTTGAAATAGGTGAATATAAGGACAAAATATTATGTGATATTGTACCATTGCACTCTTGTCATCTAATGTTTGGGAAACCATGGTGTTGGGAAAGATTTGCTGTGTACTATGGCAGGGATAATAATTACCAGATTAAAAAGGATGGGAGGATTTATGTTTTGACTTCATTGGTGGAAGATGGCCAAGACAAGAGAACAAGGGTGATACTGCAGGAAAGACACAAGTTCTTAGGATATAAAGCAGACAAAGACAAGGATGAGGAAAAAGGGCATAGCATAGTTGCAATGGAGAAGGAAAAACACCATGAAGAAGTATTGAATAAGATAGAGCAGCTTGAAGACAAAAAGGAAACAAAGAAAGTGAAGGTCAGAAGTGAAAAGACCCTGAAGGCACTAGGAAAGGATGGAGAAAGTGATGAAGGAAGAGTTGCAGTCACCACCTGTGAAAGAATTGCTGAGACAGCAGGGGTAACAACAGATTCAAAGTTGAAGTGTGTAAAGGATGATGAGAAAGGAAGAAGCAAGAGTGAAATGACCTTGAGAGGGAAAGGTAAGCTTGAAGGGTGTATCAAAGATAAAGGACAGGTAGAAGTTTGTTCATTAAAGGATAATGGTGTTCTAGGGCAGACACCCATGAAGAATACAGTGGTACATAAAACTGAGACAGGTTATTGTGAGAAGAAGGTGCTTGGGACAGCAGTCCTAAGAAGAGAAGATGAGATCAAAGAGAATGAAGGTGAGTTACTTGAACAAAAGAAACTTTGGCATAATGGAGCCACAAGGGAAGAAGAGTGTTGTCCATTGTTTGGGAAAGAGCATGAGATGCAGCAAAAGGTTGAAGGTGAGGATGGCAGACCTAAGGATAAAGAGGTCTTGGAAACTGAGAAAATGAAGAATGAGGAAGTAACTAAAAAGGAAAATGATGAGAGGAATGAAAGAAGTCTTGAAAGGCTTGAAGGTGATGAGAAGATCATGGTTGGGATGGTTTTGTGTCCTTTAAGGATGAGAGAAGATAAAAGACAGTCAAGCATTGCAAAAATAGTGAGTTGTGACATTGGAAACACAGAGGTAGAAGCCAAGGGTCTGTTACAAGGCCTGAGAGTAGGTGATGAGCAGGTTGTGGAAGTCAGGGAAAAGACAGTAAGCTATGAAGATTGGCAGAAAACAGTGAAGGAGACTATGGAAGAGTTTGGAGAGTTTATAGGAGTTGAGCAGAGGTTGGTCACCATGAGAGGTGAAGGACATATGGCAAAGGTTTTGCAAAGAGTTGCAATAAGGATAGAGGTTAGAATTGAGATGTTGAAGATGCTAGGTCAGGGAATGGCTAAGAGAAGACAGTGTGTGTGGTTTCCAACTGAGTTGGAGAAGAGAGGAAAATTTGAGATTGGGATAGTGAGTTGTCCTTGGTTGCTGAGTTTAGTAATCAGGCTATTGTATGCTATTGAGACAAGGGATCTAAGCATAATTCATTTGAGTGCAGGTGTGAAGTGGAAGGATAAGGGGCTGAGAGTGAAGGGAATCACTGATTTGTTCATCCTTCTGACAGTGGTCAGACCAAAGGTTAAAATGAAAGTGGAAGGGAAAAATGCAGATTATGTTGCAAATAATAGAATTGAAGGGCAGAACTACATGTATAATTGGCCAAGGCTCATGGAAGAGCATGAAAAAGAGACACTAATGCATGGTTGTTTCAGTTTGTGTATTGAATTTTTGTTTGCAGGTGTTAATGAAGACAAAAGGCAGCAAGCAGATTCATTTGAGCAGGATCAAGCATGGCAAGGTGCAGTCAAAGCAAAGTATGAAGGGTATAAAGTCCCTTGGAGGAAGATTTCCATGCAGGTGACTTGGAGCAGGTTTGAAGGGATTGTGCAGAGAGTTGGAGAAAACCTTTGGAGTAATTTATGGGGCATAAATTTTTTGTACCCGGGGAGTATGGTGCAGGAGCACCTAAAAACATGTAATTGCAAAGTGCATTCTATGAGGGTTAGTCTAGGAGTTAGTGATAGTATGAGTAATTTTTATGTTAAATAAGGTCTTTGAGACTATTAATGATGTAATTAGGGGTTTTTGATGTTATTTAGTTCAAAAAATGCAAAAGGTTGCATAAAAATGTACTTATTGTCAACAAATTGTTAAAAGTGCAAAACTAGGCAATTAGGGGTCTAATTGGTAAAAAGTTGGTTTCCAATGTCCAAATAATTAAAATTCCAGTTGGAGGATGTTTGTAAGGGTGGTTAGATGTTAAATAAGCCTCTCATGGTCGAGGTATGGTTGTTGAATCATTTTTTTTGAAGTTATAATGAAAAAAAGGCTGCTTTCTGGAAATTTCTGTGTGTAAATTTGCTGCTAAAACGTGTGGTACGACCTTTGTACGACCTGTACGGGCTCAACCCTGGTATGGTTGGAAAGAGGAGAGTGTCAGCTTTCATTTGAAAGTGGTTTGGTGAATTTTCATTAAGTTTAGAGGGTTTTATTGACGTTTTACTGAAACTGCCCTGTTTTGGTGTAAATTGGTGATTTGAGAGTATTAAAATGAGTTTTTAGGGCATTCCACCTACTGTAGCAATTGTAACTCGGTGGAATGGCCCCATTTGTTGTAAAATAGGTTTCCAAATTATTTGAAAGTCAGAGGAAGTGTGTTTGTGGGTTTTGGGTGTTGCCCTAGGTTGAATTTGGGTGATTTTCCTTGTGAAAGTGAGGAACTAAATGATGGTTTATGAGTTTTCTGGAAGAAATAACCTATGTGATGAAGTTTAAAGCTTGTGCAGGCATAATTATGGTGTTTGAATAGGTGGCAGAGTCTGGAAAGGTCTGGAGGAGTATTGGATCTTTGAGTTCGTCCAAAAGAGTTGATATTGGTTTTCCTGTATGTTTTATAACTTGCAAAAGGGTATCTTAATCATCCTTGAGTTTGTTAGGTGTTTTGGAAAATGTTGGTGAAAATGCCTAAACTTGGTTTGCACTAAAACTGGGGTTTAGGAGTGAAATTGGGAAATTGTGCTTCTGATGATTGTAGAACTTGGAAGGCTGGTTGAATTACTTTATGTGGTCATTTTAATCTTTCTGGATACTCTTGAAGGCAGGTTTCCAAGTTGATTAAGGTTGAGCCTCCAGACTCAGATCAGATTTTTCTAGTTTTTAGGTGTTTCAGAATTGTTTCTACCAGATTTCTATTCCTGCACAGAAACCTTAATCTGGGACTAAATCACCCAATCTGGTGTATGAGTCCCAGTGTGTATTAAATTCAACATTTTTAGCATTTCAGGTCTTCATTCAAGCTGCTACTAGTTTCTAGGTGCCCCTCTGTACTTTTCGAGCTTTCTATTCTATTTTACATTCATTTCTATCACATTTATTGTAGGCTTGCATATCATTGTGTTTCATAATTAGGTCTTGCATGTCATTTTTCTTTCCAAGCCCTAGCTTAGTGATGAACCCTTTTATTTTCTTTTGTCATACCCTAGGACAACCTTTAGTAGATCTCTTTCCTTCATTCCACCCTTGGATTGAGATCTCTATGGTTTCATTGAGTGAAATAGGAGCACAAAATAGGAGGAACCCTATCTCCTCAAAAGGTAGAAAGCCCCCTATTTCTGAAGTTCTATTTTGGTGGATCTACATTTAAAACATCTTAATTCTTATTTGGAGTGCATCATAGTGCTATACCTACATTGCATTAACATTGCATTAACATTGCATTAACATTGCATTAGGGTTTACATTAGTTAGTTGGAATTCTAGGGTTTCTAAATCTTGCATTTATGAAAGTGTATATAAGTTGCATTTTTGCATCTTGCATCATTGAATATCATCTAAAATATGCATTTTCACTTAATCTAGACATCATCAAAACCATAAAGCATAACCTTCACTCAAATTTTTTAAAAATCTTTGCAAAAACCCTAAACTAGGACTCATATGCCCGTCTAGGAAATTTAGTCCCAATACAAGAGATTTTTCTTTATTTTTGGGTATTTTGTGGTGACTGTTATTCAACATTTAAACCTCTGAAAAACCTTGATTGGGACTCATACGACCCTCTAGGTGATTTAGTCTCTTTTTATATTTTAAATTACACTTTTTAGCATTAAATTCTTCATTTCTATGTTTGTGTTTGTTGTTGGTAGTTATCTATTTCAGTTTGCAGAGTTTCTATTTTCTTTATTTCATTGCATATAGCCTCATTTAGTTCATTTCATGCATTTCCTTATTTTATTGCATTTCATCATGGATGTGTGCTTTGGTAAGCTTTGGATGTCCTTAATGCACTTAGTGGATGTGTCAAGTTGTGCTTTTGGAAATGACCCTAATGAAATTGAACTTACTCATGCTCACTCAAATCGTAATGCATGTCCCCCTCATGATGTTGACATCATTGGAGAAGATGATGACAACATGAATAAATTACTAAATGATTTCCTTAACAACCTTGAAAAAAATACATACTTCTATCCATCCATGGAACAACAAACACCCCCTATAATACCACCACTTGAGATGTTTGGTTATTTACATCTTGAAACTAAGATACAAGCTGAGCCTAAGTTCCCTACAATAGGTGAATCTAGTTCCTCTAATCAAGAAAACATTCAATCCTTCTATGTTAACAAATTGACCAACACTCCCATCAATCTATAAGAGACATAAGGAAAGGGATTCACGATCTTGAGAAAACAAGGATGTGATACAAGTGAACATGAAATTCATCAACTCTTAGAGCAAATACCAATTGAAGATACTAAAGGGTTAGGATATCAAGATCCTCCTCCCGATATGAGTGTCCTTCCTAAAGAATAACCAATGCCTCGTAATGATGATAAGGACAATATGATCATCTTAGACCCTCCTCCTCAACATTCAACTCGAGAAATTGGTGAATTTTGAAAGAAACAAAAGATTTACAAATTTAGAGACTTACCACTCCTACAAAATATAACACAAATTGAATGGAAATTGGAAGAACTTGTTGATAGAGGATGGATTGCAATTCCACCTCCTACTAGAATCAATAGACCTAAAAATAACAATTATTGTGCATATCATAGGACTCTTGAGAATCTCGCTGATGAATGTCGTACTTTAAGTAGAATACTAGGGGAACTTGATATGATAGAAATAGTCCCTTAAAAGTAGGACCCCCTTTTGCTCCTTGCCATGTAATGGCTATAGAATCACAACATTCTCACTATTACATACCTCACATTCATTGAAAATCATTTCAAGATGCAAGGATCTCTTTCCCATCACCTACCTGGGATCAATCTTGTCTTGCATACAATGGGTGCAAGAATTAGATAGCCTTGTCCTAGTAATGCATTTGTCATTGTCCCTTTGGCTAGTTGTCCACCTTCTATATACGATGAAAATGATTGGGATGTAGACAAACTTCTAATAGGTTGAATCACATGTGCCATAGTAGTCTTTACTTTGTTTTCTTTTTCATGTTAGGTGTGATTGCATGTGCATAATGTGATCCCCTTGTACTATTTTGTTTGATGTCTCTCTATTTGTGACATTCTTCTATTTGTATATACATTCTTCTCTATGTCGTAAATCCTTTTATCTTTTTATTTTTCTTGTGTTTTTGTTTTGGGGATGATGCAAGGTGTCGAGACATTCATGACTCTTCCATGTTGACCCAAAAGATTTTTCTTTATCTTTTCATTTTTCTTGTGTTTTCCTTTTGGGAATGATGCAAGGCATCAATACTTTCATGTCTCTTCCATGTTGAATCGAAAGGCTTTGTCTTTATTTTTTCCCTCTTTGTGTCATTCTTCTAGTTCTATGAGTATTTGGGGAATGATGACAATTTTGAGCTCTCTAAAAACATTGTAGCAAGAACATATTGACCCCAAATCCATGGATCCCTCATGTGTTTGTAATTTTAGTTTTTGGGGCAACCCCTCTTTCCCTCTTTCAGGACATAACTTTATTTCAGAAACATATGACTTGGCATAGGGATTTTTGAATAAGTTCTCATGTCCTCTTTCTTGTTAGCATTTATCATTTGCTAATTTAAATTAATTTCTCACAACATGGTGTTTAGAAATTTCTTTAAAGTGGGGGCATACATTGGCCTTATTCTTTTTGCATTTTTCATGTTTCATTGTGTAGTCTTCTTACTTCATAGTGCGTCTTTTTCTTTGTGGTGACATTGGGTGTAATGTCCCTTAAGAGCGCGATCTCCCTTAGCATATTATATTCCTCTTAGTGGCTTGATGCAATGCACTTGTATCCCCTAAGTTGTGAATCTTCTATTCTTTGATTGGTACTCTCTTGGAGACATTAGGCATGATGTACCCTAAGGTAAGACCTTACATGAACTAAGAAAAACTATTTTGAATGTTCCTTACATTATTTCACATTTACAATTTCTGTTATATGGCCACCTTGCATAACACAATTTTCTTGCATGTTGTGCCATCTTGTTTGTTCATGAGTATCAAGCATATGAAGCTTTTCTTGCCTCACAAAGCTTGAAGTTCATTGTTGTGTGGTGCCTTATCAAAATTATTAGGAGGTATAGCTTTGGTCTGGTTGAATAGGAAGCCAAACTTAGGCATGAATTTCCCATAGCCACTTGCTTGTGTGTGTGAGCACATACTAACCGCATGTGTATGTGTCTCACCTTTTTGGATACTCACCCAATGGATAGCCTGAAGTTATGTTTCCTCAAAGTGAGCATTTTTTTTTTGGACAAACAACTTAGATCTGATCCACAACATGCAAAACAAATGGTCGAAGCTTGATCCACCCCATTTTTATTTTGTTTTTATTTTCTCTTTGTCTTTGGTAGTGTATGCTTGTGCTTTGGTGTTGCTCCTTATATCATTTTCATATGTGTTCTTTTGTGCTTATGTTGGTTTGCCATTGGATCTCAATCTTGTGGGCTTGATCATCCCTCTTGATTTTTGTCATCCTATCTTACCAAAATTAGTATACTTGGACCCCTCTTGATATGATTTTTTCTACTTTAGTGTGAGTTG
This sequence comes from Sequoia sempervirens, assembly GCA_007258455.2. Classification (NCBI taxonomy): domain Eukaryota; kingdom Viridiplantae; phylum Streptophyta; class Pinopsida; order Cupressales; family Cupressaceae; genus Sequoia; species Sequoia sempervirens. Next base: position 4,466 of record VDFB02324506.1, on the reverse strand, counting down.
GAAGCAAGTTCCTCCTCTCACTAAAGTGGGGGCTAAATGTGACAATGAAAAATGTATCCCTCTACATTTTCGTGCTTGTTTGTGCCCTCCTTGTTAAATTAAGCTTAATGTTGCCTTGATGGACTTAATTGTACCTTATTTAAGGTGTTGTAAAGTGTTGTACAACACTTTCACACTAATCTAGGGTTTTCATTATTAATTGGGCTTCTTTATACCTTATTTGGCCTTATTTTGCATCCATAATCCTTAATTAATGCATCTTTCTGAGGATAATATTGACACATATGTAATGAACAATAATAAATTAATTTTTTTGGATTGTGTGGCCCAGATTTAGTGATCTGGGACTCATACAACACCTTTGGAATATGGGTCCCAACTAAGTTTCAGGGCCCCGATCTGGATTTCACATGAATCTAAGTATTTCTTAAAAAATGTGTCCCATAGCCTAGCCTAATGGGACTTATACACCAATTTTGGTGCATGAGTCTCATGTGGATTTAAATTAAATTAAATTCAAATTCTTGGAAAGATTTCATTCTCCTAGATATGATGTCGGCTTGTAGTGTTGTAATTTCAAGAAATTTGGCATAAACAAGTATAAATACAAGGTTATTTCACTCATTTTCTCCTAGCAATTTTCATGAGCAAGTGTGACCTAAGTATTCAAGCATTCTAGCATTCAAGAGCATTCAAGGTTATTCAAGAGTGATTATCAAGCATTGTGGAGCATTATTCAAGAATCAAGCATAATGTCAAAGTCATTAGACATCATGTTTATTTTTGAGCTAATATTTGTGATGTAGGGTTTTATGATTCAAGCAAGAATTCAATTCAAGATCCATATCATTCAAGCAAGAGTCAAGATATACATCCATTGGAGCCATTTCATACATGTTTGCAAAATTTTATTCCTACGGTTTGGTGAGTTGCAACATATCATTTTGTTCATTCATTATTCCTCCTTTCCATTTGATTTCATTACAAGGTTTGATTACCAAAACGAGGTTTGACCAAGGAAAACCATTTTCCACTAACAAAACAACATTTTTCCCTCTCTTTAGTGTGTGATTTGCATATCTAGGTTGAAGACATATTGAAGAGAAAGATTGGAAAGAAGTTGTCAAGTGTGCAAAGTCATCAAAGTTGTCACCTTGTTTACAAGGCCATTGAAAGACACCTACAAAGCATAATTCAATAATTTAGATCAGGAAATTAGGTTGAGAAGACAGTAGAGGTTGAAGAGTAGATTCAGACTTTGAATTTCTAAAGAAGCTAAGTGAGACTGATACACCACTTCTGGCATATGAGTCCTAGTACATGGAATTTTCCATTTTTCAATTGTTTAGATTTGTCTCTGCCAGATTTCTATTCCTACCCAAAAACCCTAATCTAGGACTAAATTTCCCAGTCTAGCGTATGAGTCCTAGTGTGCATTAAATTCAACATTTTTAGCATTTTAGGTCTTCATTCAAGCTTCTACTGGTTTCCAGGCACCCCTATGTACTTTTCCAACTTTCTATTATGTTTTGCATTCATTTCTAGGTCATTTATTGTAGGCTTCCATATCATTGAGTTTCATAATTAGGTCTTGCATGTCATTTATCTTTCCAAGCCCTAGCTTGGTGGTGAACCCTTTTATTGTCTTTTGTCATACCATAGGATAACCTTTAGTAGATCTATTTCCTTCATTCCACCCTTGGATTGAGATCTCTTGGGTTTCCTTGAGTGAAACAAGAGCACGAAATAGGAGGAACCCTATCTCCTTAAAAGATAGAAAGCCCCCTATTTTGTTTGTTTCATTTTGGTGAACCTACATTTAGAACATTTTAATTCTAATTTGGAGTGCATCATATTCCTAGTCCTAGCTTGTATTAACATTGCATTAGGGTTTGCATTAGTTAATTGGCATTCTAGGGTTTCTAAATCTTGCATTAGTGAAAGTGCATATAGGTTGCATTTTTACATCTTGCATCCTTGAATATCATCTAAAATCTGCATTTGCACTTAGTCTAGACATCATCAAAATGAGAAAGCATAACCTTCACTCAAAATTTTCTAAAATCTTTGCAAAAACACTAAATTGGGACTCATATGCCCTTCTAGGAAATTTAGTCCTAGTATAGGAGATTTTTCCTAATTTTTGGGTATTCTGTGGTGACTGTTATTTGACATTTAAACCTTTGAAAAAACATGATTGAGACTCATACACCCCTCTAGGTGACTTAGTCCCATTTCAGATTTTAGACTACACTTTTCAACATTAAATTCTCTATTTCTGTGTTCCTATTTGCTGTTGTTAGTTATCTGTTTTAGTTTGCAGAGTTTCTATTTTCTTCATTTCATTGCATATAGCTTCATTCAGTTCATTTCATGCATTTCCTTATTTTATTGCATTTCATCATGCATATGTGCTTTGGTAAGCTTTGGATGTCCTTAAATTCCTTAGTGGATGTGTCAAGTTGTGCTTTTGGAAATGAACCTAATGAAATTGAACTTACTCATGCTCACTCAACTCGTAATGCATGTCCTCCTTGTGATGTTGACATCATTGGAGAAGATGATGATAGCATGAATAAATTCCTAAACGACTGCCTTAAAAACCTTGAAAAAAATTCATCCTTCCATCCAAATTCATGGAACAACCAACACCACCTATAATACCACCACTTGAGATGTTTGGTTATTTACATCCTAAAACTAAGATACAAGATGAGCTTAAGTTCCCTACAATAGGTGAACCTAGTTCCTCTAATCAAGCAAACATTTAGCAAACATTCAACCCTTCTATGTTAACAAAGTGACCAACACTCCCATCAATATAGAAGAGACATATGGAAAAGGATTCGTGATCTTGAGCAAACAAGGATGTGATACAACAAGTGAACATGAAATTCAACAACTCTTAGAGAAAATACCAATTGAAGATACTAAAGGGTTAGGATATCAAGATCCTCCTCTCGATATGAGTTTCCTTCCTAAAGAACAACCAATGCCTCATAATGATGATAAGGATGATAGAACCGTCTTAGTTTCTCCTCCTCAACATTCAACCAGAGAAATTAGTGAATTTGGAAAGAAACAAAAGATTTACAAATTTAGAGACTTACCACTCCTGCAAAATCTAACATAAATTGAACAAAAACTGGAAGAACTTGTTGACAAAGGATGGATTGAGTGCCACCTACTAGAATCAAAAGAACTAAAAATAATAATTATTGTGCATATCATAGGACTCTTGGACATCTCACTAAAAGAATTCATAATTTAAGAAGAATCCTATGGAACTTGATATGATAGAAATAGTCCCTTAAAAGTGGAACCCCTTTTTATACTTGCCATGTAATGGTTGTAGAATCACAATATTCTCACTATTACATGCCTCACATTCTTTGCAAATTAGTTCAAGATGCAAGGAGCTCTTTCTCGTCACCTACCTCGATTCATTCTTGTCTTGCACATAGTGGGGGAAAGAATTAGATAGTCTTGTCCTAGTAATGCATTTGTCAATTTCCCTTTGGCTAGTTGTCCACCTTCTATATATGATGAAAATGATTGGGATATGAATGGAATGCTAATAGGTTGACTCACATGTGCCATAGTAGTCTTTCCTTTGTTTTATTTTTCATGTTATGTGTGATTACATGTGCATAATGTGATCCCCCCATATTGTTTTGTTTGATGTCTCTCTCCTTGTGAAATTCTTCTATTTGTATCTACATTCTTCTCTATGTCATAAATCCTTTTATCTTTTCATTTGTCTTGTGTTTTCCTTTTGGTGATGACACAAGGCATCGAGAGATTCATGTCTCTTCCATATTGACCCAAAAGCTTTTTCTTTATCTCTACATTTGTCTTGTGTTTTCCTTTTGGGGATGACGCAAGGCGTCGAGACATTCATGTCTCTTCCATGTTGACCCGAAAGGCTTTGTCTTTATTTTCACTCTCTCTGTTTCATTCTTCTAGTTCTGTGAGTATTTTGGGAATGATGATAGTTTCGAGCTCTCTAAAACCATTGTAGCAAGAACATATTGACCCCAAATCCATGGATCCCTCATGTGTTTGTAATTTTAGTTTTGGGGGAAACCCTTCTTTCCCTCTTTCAAGATATAACTTTATTTCAGAAACATATGACTTCGCATAGGGATTTTCAAATAAGCTCTCATGCCCTATTTCTTGTTAGCATTTATCATTTACTACTTTATAGTAATTTCTCACAACATGGTGTTTAGAAATTTCTTTAAAGTGGAGGCATACATTGGCATTATTCTTTTAGCATATTATATTCGTCTTAGTGGTTTAATGCGATGCACTACATCCCCTGTGTTGTGAATCTTCTATTCTTTGATTGGTCCTCTCTTTTAAACATTAGGTAAGATGTCCCCTAAGGTAAGACCTTACATGAACTAATAAAAAATATTTTGAATGTTCCTTACATTATTTTTCATTTACAATTTTTGTTATAT
>VDFB02324505.1:0-50368 GCA_007258455.2 Sequoia sempervirens | reverse complement strand
AAATTTCCTAAATAAAAAAACAATCATGTTAAATCTAGTGGACTCCCTTCTTTGTCATGGATTGTAAATCCTGACACTTTTTGTTTGAAGAAGTTGCATCTCATTATGATTTTGCACAATGTCATGTTTTTAACCTCTTGTTGGAGTGGTATTTGCCAGTTAATGATCCATGTCAAGCTATTCTAGTTATTGTTCCTTAAAATCTTCAACTCGTGATAAAAATATGAAAACTTTTTAATGTTGTGTATGAAATTTTCAAAAACATGAGAATTCTCTTTGCTTATTTTGTTTCCCTCCATTTTTATTTCTTGGCTGAGTGGTGTTTACTAATTTCACAATTGCCTTGCACTAATGACTTATTTATTTGAATTTCATTTTATGCACTCACTAAATAGACACATGGCATTTATTCCCATTTGTTGGGTATTTTTGTCTTTCATCAATTGTTCTCTAAAACTATTGTCATTTGACACATGCACTACTACATTAAGAAGCGGTTTAAGACATTAATTTAAGACAAAATATCATTTTTTTCTTAAATATATATTTTATATTTAAATTATATTTTAAATTTTCTAATTGTCTTAAATTAAGACAATAAAAAAAAACTTTTTCTAAAATAATTTTTTATTTCCCTCTCATTCATTTTCCCTCCCATTTGACATGCATTTTTATTTTCTTCATCCCACGCAGAATCCATCCGTGCCCTAGCCATCTTTTCTTCAGCAAATCCAAGCTTCGACAAAAAACCAAAAACAATGTCGATTTTGGCCCCCAACCCACACAAAGATCTTCAAACCGGAGCCAAAAACTCCATGCACAGGAATACCGAGAATTCTTCAACCCACTCTAGAGCTTGTTCATGCATGTTGAGCAAGAAAAGAAGGCGTTTGGGATTCTTACCCGACACCAACAATAGGGGCAAGGCGACAAGATGCGAGATACCCACACCCAATAGTGCCATTGCCACAACATATGCAATCTCAATAAGCCATTTTGCTTTGAAAGGCTTGATTTATTATTTCCTTTCTTTTATTTATTTAGAATGCCACGAGATTATTATACGAAATTCCAATTATGCTTATCAACTTTGTACCCAGTTACGATTTACAGATTAATTATAAAGTATAACCAGTGCCATACTTGTACTTGATTTCCTAATGGTCCTATAGTGGGTGGGTTAGAGGATCAAATGCTGATTTTCTAAGTCAAGGTGGAAATCTTCCCAAGAGTTTTATGCGATTATAGGATAAAACATTTTAGGACATACCAAAAACCAAAAAAGATCATTGCACATAAGTGCTTTGCTTGACCACCATCAAATCGATATCACAAAAATATTGTAGTCATAATTTAGGATCCTCTCAAGGAGTAATGATTTTGAGTTGGTAAGGTTTTAGGGTTCAAAATATAAGCCATGTTTATTAGGTGACCTAGGTTCAAAGATCAACTGGGGACATATTCTCTAGCAAGGAATATGTGATGCTTGCCCAAGGCCAAGCGATTCTGATGACTAGAGATTACGCTTGTGAGCTGACCATGGGAGGAATCGTATCATCTCTGAAACCCTAAAAGCTCAAGAGTCTAACTTCTAGTCTAGCAAGAGGATTTTCTCTACACAATCTAACATTGGCTCAAAGGCTCAGGATTAGGATTCAAGGTTGCTTCAAATTTGGGTTTAGGTTAGGGAACATTCGAATAATTTTTTGTTTCTTCTAATTTGTCCTAAGAGGCAAGCTATTCATAGACTTTGTAAGTGTGTGAAATTGGATTATCATTGATGTGCTTTGGAGCCACTCTACTAACTAGCAATGCACCATTTATTTCAGGAACATGTTGATGTTGCTTTTGGTTACCTTATTTTACTTATCATGTGGAAGGAGAGTTACCCATTACTTCGTTGTCTTTCAGCTATCATGAGAAGTCCTTATGAATTTTAACAGACATTTTGAGGACATCATTTTTTTGTCTGTTGTTCGTTCCAATGTAGCTATGTAGTCGTTGTAGCAATACAGTTTAAACTCACACATATTTCAGATGAAAAACATTTTGAGGTAATGTATTATTATTTACCATAGTTGCACAAGTGTAGTAGCAATAATGTTTAGACAGTTGGTGATTTCAGAGGAAATATGCTTAAGTCAAAGCTTCATCATATTTTCATTGTGGTTGCATAGATATTGTTTCATCTCATTTGTTGGGTAAATGCAAGAAGATGAGTCCATGAAACATGGAAGTTTTCGCCTTAGGCAAAAAAATGAAATCAGTTTGCAAAAAAGGGATCACGTTTAGCTTAGGGATCCCGAACCTAAATTTAAAAAACGGGAGCCCGTTTTTCAAAATAAGATCCCATTCAAAAGAACTGTTTTAGAAAGAATTTCAAAACAAGATCGCGTTTTGAAATTTTCAATAGATGATGCTTCTCAAAAAATGGAAGGATTCAAGCGGGGCCCGTTTGAAAGCTTCATTTGGAAAAATCCCCATTTAGAGGAAAGTTTTAAAATAGGAAGCCGAAATCTACGTTTTGAAACTTTCAAAGGAAACCTTCCATTTTTTTAGCAATTTTCCAATAAAGGATCATGTTTTAGTAGAGACCATACAAAAAAAATTTATAGAATGAAATCTGTTTATAAAATATAAATTTTGAGTATTGGCTTATTTTTTGGATTCGGAGAATGGCTTGAGACCCAAACCTAGAAGGACCCTAGTTTGACCTACAATGTAAAGTCGTATTAATATCATAAGAAATAGTGACTTTAGAATATTTAGAGACCTATTTTGTAGAAAAAAATTCTGAAATTAAAATAGATAAATGATAGAAGATTTAAATATATAATTTTTTTACAATTTGATTATTTTCTTCCAATTAATTTCTAAAATAGAGCTAGTCTATAGAGCTTGAATTCTCCAGGAGTTTTTTAGTATTTTTCATAATTTTTATTAAAATATTTTTTTTATAAAAGGCAATTACACCAAGCGTGCAAGAGACAATTCTTTTCCAATTTGAAAAAATGAAAATAAATAAGTTTAAGTCATCTTATATGTGGCCATGCACAATGAAGTTTTCAAAACAAATATGGCCAATAAAAGTTTAACAAAGAAACAAATATTCAATAAAATTACAAAAATTGAAAACATGCTTCAGTGAGTTACGAATCTTTTTTCAAAAGGATTTAGAAAAATATAATCATTTAGGTCAAAATATGGATGACGTACACGTGCATAGTATAGTAAAAAAAAGGATTTTTAAACAGTGGTTTTTAGAAATGCTTATTGAAAACCATTTTTTATCATTTGGGTATTGAAATAAATTACATATTTGGAAACTAGACTTCAAATACTACATTTTATGATTAATGACATTTTTTAAGATTTCATTTCTAAGTGCTTCAAATTTTAAGGTTAAATGTAACAAATTATGGAAACGAGGGAAAACACTTCCACTTCTCAAATTCTTGCACATACCCTGTTTACCATGGTTGCATAGTTATTATATCAATAAATTGACCTTGGGAGGAAAAGTTTATAAAACAATTTTTTCCAAACTACTTTAAGTTTAAACAACTCTTTTGGCAGTTGGTAGGATGGGGATAAACTTCAATCTTTGCATTAAATTTTGAACTAAAAAGCACACCAGCTTCTTAGAATGAATGGATTTGTAAAGACAGTTTGAGTTCATACTACACGTTGCCATCTGCATGATGACGCGTTTGTTTTCTCTCTTACTGTTGTACATGGTTTTCAACCATATTCTTTTCAATCATTCTTTATACTTATTTTTCTTTCCAAGAAAGACATCTTATGTTTTACCAAATAACAAGAGACAAAGCATAGTTGAACTATAAAGTAAAATGGAAAATCTAACTAGTGTAGCATGAAAATCAGCCTACCTTGGTTTACCTGTCAGATTGCATCTTGCCATGGCATGGGTGGAGTAGAAAGGAAGATGAGGTGTACAGGACGATAATATGGGATCCATGCAACAGACAGAGATGGGTGAGACAGTGCAGAAGCAAGCAGATAAATATAGTCTTGAGTCAGCGCACAACTGATGGAATTAGAAGGAAAACTTAAGAAATTAAGGGAACAATTGACAATATGGGAAATTCAGTTGTAGTGTTCCATGTAACATGAAGAGCGGGCTAGGAAGAGGGAAATAGTTCCTTCCAATAAGGCAGCTAAGGTGGAGTTGGATCTAGCCAAGAGCAAGAACAGAGAACTAGGGCTACAAAAGGAAAGCCAAGAAATGGTTGAATAGAGGTAGAAATCGAAAAGAAGATGGGAGTGGATAATATAAGGATGGAAAAGATTCACTATTATAACACATTAATAGAGATAGAGTTCTACTTCTCATAGCATGAATTGGATCATCAAGAAGAAACTTCAGCATCAACGTCTCTTACTCAAACTCTTCGAGTTTGACAACCACCAGCTCCAATTCATTGCGGTTCTCCCTTCTAGAATTAGAGAGACAAAAGTATCTGGAGTGAGCATTACATCACCTCCTAGTTCCCAGCTTGGTATTCACCAAGTTTAACAACTTAATTTAAGGCTGGATAAATTATAGCAGGCCAATAGAAAGATGTAATCAGTCACGAATAAGATGTACTTAAAGAGCACATGTTATAAGGAGTGCACATTTATGTGTTTTTAATGTTTGTGTTTAGGGGACACCAAGTGGGTTGGTTATTCTCCTATACAATCAGTGGGTTTCTTTGTACTTAGGTATAGAATCATGATTGTTCTTGCAAAATCAACAAGGAGAGATGCATCCTTGATCTAGGTGATATCTTGCATATTGGTGTCTATCTTGTCATGGATATCTGCTTTTTTTTCCTAATAAAGAGTAAATAAATTAGAAAGAGTAAGATTTAAAGAGCCCTAGTTTTAGAGGTTTGTGAGAAAAATATCTGGTTAGATTATGAACATCCAGGAGGACCAAGTAGTTAAGACATAAATATAAAACCAAGAGAAGCAAAAACAAAACTAAGAAAGCCTTAAATGTAGTAAATTACATAATATATTTTTTTCAACATTAAATGCTTCAGGTGAAGATCATGGTTTTTAGCATAGGAAAGACTATCTTTATAAACTGGGATATGCACGTGTACCATGGAGTTATGATGGTACCTCATCAGACCTTGTAGCTGAGACCCATCCATGCATTCACCATTGCATTTACCATTACATTTTTAGCTTTTCCCTAATTTATACTCAAGGGGGGTAGCGGCGGGAGGCGGCGGTGTTATCTGAGGATTATGGGCTACAACACTTCTTCTATCCAGCTATTAAGCATTCTAATTCCAACCAGCAGCAACTCCTTCTGCTTGTTGTGGATCTCTGTTAATCACAAAAATGATAGTATGAATGAGAAAGGCTTTTCCAATATACATTGTGTTCTATGTATGATGTGTTCAGTTCATGAATGTAATGAGTGTGAGGTGTGGCAAAGCATATGACCTCTCTTAATTTAAGTTTTCAATTTTCTGAATGAATTTTTGTCTTGTTTCTCAATACATGATTGAAATAAATTAAATCACGTCTAATGGTTTTGATAGAAAATTACTATGTTGGTATGATGGTATCTTCAAGAAAACATCACTCTTATTAGAGTTTTAGAATGAATGTGATAGTTCTCTCATGCTGTCCTTCGATGACTATCAAAGTACCTTGCAAGTACTTGTTCATTTCCCTATTTACATGTTTCAATCTGCTCATTCATGGACTATGACCATTGTGGACCATCCAGGGCACTACTGTACTACCCTCTTCTCAAACTCTTCACTGTGTCGTGAACCTTTGCTCTATTTTCAGTCTTTATATCCTTGTTAAGGGTCTTACTCAAGACTTCTCTTCACTGTGTCGTGAACCTTTGCTCTATTTTCAGTCTTTATATCCTTGTTAAGGGTCTTACTCAAGACTTCAAGGGGTTCTCTTTCATGGAATATGACTATTGGGCGCTTATCATTTTCTTTCCCCCTTAGATTTCTCTTCATATTCTTACTCATCTACCAATATTTCAGAGTTACATCACAGTGACTTAACACTGCTATCTACAAGTGAAAAAGTAATAAATGTCTTCTCATACTAGCTTGTCGTCCACTGTCATCATGACTGTTCATCTTCGAGAAACTCTGTCCTCCATCATCTTATAACCAACCACTACCACATAAGCTTTAAACTACCCTCTTGAAGTTGGGACTATCAATAGTAGACTATTATTCTTTCATATGGTCATTAACTAGCAACCCCTATTCTGCCTTATTCCATACCCATTGTTTTCCATATCATGACTGTCAATAGTGCATTGTTATTGTTATCTTTCATGGATTGTCCACCTAATTGTCCTTTGAACTAATTCCTTAATCTCTGTTCACCTCCATCTTGTAGCATTCACTTTCAAGAGTGATTGAAACCCCATACACCTTTGTTGTCATGAGCACTATCAAGAATGCCTTGTGATGGTCGTATCTTTGCAATGACAGATATCTTAATCTACCCTATCTTTGATACATGAGTTTTTACTGTCATGAGATCATTCCTCTAGGTTGATTGATCATATCATCCTATCTAGAACCCAACTTCTATGAAACCTCATACCTCCTAATAGTTCTAGGAAAAAAATGATATTCTTTGATATTTCTAACTTCCCACAAAACACAAGCTTCCTCTTTAGAATTCACCGTGTTCATGAAACACTAACAGGTGTCCCCTTACATGCTTGATATTTGGTGAACGTGTATGCTGATAATGCAGGGATTATGAGGTTTGTCTCACATACCTGTCAAAATATTTGGTGAATCCCTTCATGCACGCATCTTCCTGCTTGACAAAGTCTCTACAGGTGTTCATGCATCATGGAGGTGAAAAGTCTGTAATGTATCAGCCCGAAAACCCTAAACTAAAGCTCCAAAACTCTAAGTCTGACCGAGTCTCACAACCTTGGGTTCAAGACTCACCTTTTGAATTAGGATTCCTTCCACATATGCACGTGAGTTTTGGCAAGACTAAGGATGTTGGAAGACTTTTACAATGTTAAGATTTTTTTTAAAGATAAAAGACATCTTTTTAGAGCTTTTGAAAACATAGACAACAAGTCTTCTTGCTATATATTTACCTTTGAATAAAATTTCAAGGCCTCTAAAACTTAGGATTAGACACAAAACTCCTAAGAAACACCAGGAACACTCCTTTCATGACTATTTGGACCAACGGCCAGAAATAGGCTAACAATATTCTACTAAGTAATTTCTTTTTATAATAAATTTATTAATTATGAGAATTTAAATTTAAATATTTTTTCCAAATTCTAAATGAATGGTTCTAGGAAAATTCACCGTCAGCAATTCACCATTATGACAAATTCACCATTAGAGAAATTCACCACCAGCAATTCACCGCCACAGAAAATTGATCAAATTAACATTTTTAATATATATTACCAAGACTTTAAAAAAAAAATTGCAAAAGAATAATTTTCACGCCATTAATAACAAAATACAAACCTCCATTATTCTTTTGCAAAAAAAATTCAAAGTCTTGGAAATATATATTAAAAATGTTTTGTGGCGTTGAATTGCTGGTGGTGAATTTTCCTTGCAGTGAATTTGTCATGGTGGTGCATTTTCTGGTGGTGAATTTTCTTGCAGTGAATTGTTGACAGTGAATTTTTCGACAGTAAATTGCTGACGGTGAATTTGCCTGATACCTTAAATGACTAACCTAAATATATTAAAAAAAAATTATAAATAAGGAAACAATTGTCCCCTAAACTTTTATAAAATATTTCTCACTCTAAATTGGTCTCTAAATTGAAAGTAAAGAGGAGAAAGAAAAAGAAGTAAAGAAAATGTGGGAGGAGAAAGACGGAAAAAGGTAAGGATCTTACACATTTGAAATGAACTAGCCTTACTAACTAAAAGCATTTCTTTTAACTTAGCTAAAATTTTAATGAATAAACATTGAGTTTTATGTCATAATTAAAAATATAATTTTATAAACTTTCCATTCTTACATGCCATTAAGAGAGCTTTTCTATGAATATGATTTAAAAGTAGGACCTTTTAAACTCACCAATTGATGCCGTTTTATTTTAATGAAAGCTAAGCATTTTGCATTAGCATTCACCGTTCAACGCTTGTATTTCTTCCAGGGATGCAACACAAGATTGTTAACATTACTTTTTTTATTATATTAGTTAATAACTCATTTTATGTGAATAAGCATTTTAATTGAGTCATGCACTGCAACTTTGATATTTTTGTTGATAAAATTAAGATAAATATGTTTAGGTCTGCCCTTGAATCATTACAAAGACTCAGGAAATGACTTCATTGTAATATCTATAATTTAACTTTAAAAACTCAGGAAAACGTTTGTAGAAATATTTTTATATTAAGAATGGATTTATATTATTGATCTATTTATTTTTTGTTATTTTAAAATTATATTTAATTTAATGATTAAAATAAAATTTTGATCAATAATTAAAAAGATTAATATTTAAGTAGAATGTTCATTTCCATTTCAATTAAATACATCTTAAATCACACAATTCTACTAATTTTAAAAGAAATATTGAATCTTTTATTCAAATATATCAGAATAGATTGCAAGCAATTGAAAATAGATAGCTATCAGCAGCTATTGCAACAACAATGATGCAGATTTATAGCTCTTTAGAACATATTCTTGTGAATGCCAACTAAAAACTTCATTAAGTCAAAGACACAAAATATGGATGTCTGTGAGTATGTAAGTTTCTATCACAAATTTAATATGAAAACTGCTAAAACATTGCAGATATGAAAGAAATTCTACGTATCACTTAGAATTAGTATTTGGGTTGTGGATGCTTGTGATAGTATGTATATTTAGGAGAGGGAGGTGGTGGGAATTTATAATAGTATGGTGGTGGTAATGATGGATATGGTGGTAGAGGGAATTTGTAATATTATAAATGAGATGGAAAGAGGGATGGTTGTGGGTTTTAATAAAGATATAGTGGAAGAGAATGAGATGGTGGAGGAGGAAATTTGTATTAGTATGGAGGAGACAAAGGAGGTGGTGGTGGGGATTCATAATAATATGGAAGAGGAGGAGATGGTGAGGGTGGTAGAGGAGGTTTATAGTAGTAAGGAGGAGGAAAAGATAAGTATGGTAGTGGAGGTGGAGATTTGTATAGATATGTGGGAGGCAAGGATAGGGATGGTGGTGGTGGAGAGTTGTAATTATATGGTGAAGGAAGAGATGGAGAAGGGGGCAAAAGATAAGTATGGTAGTGGAGGTGGAGATTCGTATAGGTATATGGGAGGAAAGGATAGGGATGGTGGTGGTGGAGAATTATAGTAGTATGGTGGGGGAGGTGAAATAGATGGTGGATATGGTGATTTTTAGTAATAAGGAGGTAGTGAAAATAGAGATGGTGGTGGAGGGCACTTGCAATAACAAGTATGGGGATGTGGTGGGGATATATAATGATATGGTAGAGGAGATGAGGGGGATGGAATATTATGAACACGAAGTCTAAGCACTCTTTTAACATCATTTATAAGTAAAATATTTTGAACACGAAGTTAATAATAGCTCCTCTTAACTTAGAATTTGTACTCTAATTTAGTTTTGATCATAGGTAGTATAGATGTGCGGTTTGTCCATTTCTACTATAAGCAAGAGAAATTGTGGATCACTTTGGTGGATTCCAATTTCTTGATCTATTTGAGGTCTTAATTTCGCATTCACCACTCAATGCCTTCTTGTAATTATCTAGATATTGATCGGAAGTATTGTTTTTTACAGTGTATTTTTCAATAGTGGGCAAATGACCAACGAAACCATGGACACAAATTCGAAAGATTATGAAAGTGGTGGAGAGGTGAATTTTGTTAATAAATAGTCACAATATCTAATGTTGTATGCAACTGTCAAGATATTTTTGTAGTATTCTTTCCAGATGTATTTAAATGCTATTATTTCAGAGATATGATTGTGCTTCAGAAAAGGCAGGTATACAGCCTATAATCATCAAATAATTGATTTCTAGAAACTTATGTTTTCTTTGTTTACCAGGGTTTATGGGAGGCCACCAAGAATCACATAATCTGCAAACTCACTACAGAACAAGTAAATGATGGTTGGCAATCGTATTTGTAGTTGTAAGTGTTTTTTTCTCTAACCTTTTTCCCTCTGTTCATTACTTATGTTATTTGGGTACTTAGAGTAACCACAATACTGCCCCATGGGTGCGCTATGCTTCACTCTAGATATTTATACGAGTTGTAGATTTAGTATTTCTAGGTATATTTGGTGCCAATACAATTCACTATTTTATATCTAACAATATCCCCAAAAAGCGCATAGAAAATATATTTACTTTTGGATTGATCATGACCATAGATAATTAATTCGGCCAGAAATCCAATAGAAATACAGTTGAAAGTTAATGTTTAATTATGATTTGTAATCTAAATTGAAGAGTTGTGTCTTTGATTTTAAATGTAAATGAATTTTCTATAATGTGCTCTATTTTTTAAACCATAAATTAATCACACTCCATCGAGTTCTCATTCCAACCAATGTAATTTAATGTTCAGGTAGTGGTACTTAATTTACTGCTTAACTCTGACTATATCTAAAGGAATATTTTGCACGTAACTTCTAAATGATTATAGATCAAAATGCCTCTACTTGCTTGCGACTAAATTTTTTGTTATGTCTGAAAAAATACAATACAACCCTATAGGGGACATGAGCGCAGCTTGGTTGCATTTTATTTGGGAGATTTTTATTTTTCACTCTTGACAGATATTGGTTGTGCCAGTAGGTGTTTATACATGTTTCTATTAAAATGTAGGCATGGATGCATCTTATAATCAAAGTTAAATTCCATGAAAAAAACTTATTGCAGCCATGCCCTTTTTTTAATTTGGATTTTCATATGTAATTTTATTTGCCGATTGAATTTAGAGCACCCTTTTAACATCATTTATAAGTAAAATATTCTGAACATGAAGTTCTGAATAGCTCCTCTTAACTTTTACAATTTTATTTTAACAATTGAAAGTTACATCATTTAGAGTACTGTAATTTAGTTTTGATCATAAGCAGTATAGATGTGTGGTTTTACCATTTCTACTATAAGCAAGAGAAATTGTGGATCACTTTGGTGGATTCCAATTTCTTGATCTGTTTGAGGTCTTAATTTTGCATTCACCACTCAATGTCTTCTTGTAATTGGCTACATACCAATTGGAAGTATTGTTTTTATAGTGTATTTTTCAATAGTGGGCAAATGACCAATGGAACCATGGACACAAATTCCAAAGATATGAAAGCAGCGGAGAGGTGAATTCTGTTAATAAATAGTCACAATATCTAATGATGTATGCAACTGTCAAGACATTTTTGTAGTGTTCTTTCCAGATGTATTTGAACGCTATTATTTCAGAGATGTGATTGTGCTTCAGAAAAGGAAGGTATACAGCCTATAATCATCAAATAATAATAGCAGAGGGAAGATTGAGAGTGTTGAAGTGCAGCAGAACACTTGCTTCCAAATGAACCAAACTTAAATATGATTGGGCCACAAAAATGCATTTATTGATAGAGCTTTTCAAATGTCTTATTGTAAGATTTTCATGGCACTTGTCTAATTGCATGGAATGGGAAATCAATGGAGGCAATTTTATATTGGTGCCTATCTAGCATATATAATCCTAGTGATTATCATGGAATGTCCATGACAAGCTTTTCTAATGGTACACTTTCATTGATTTGTCTCGTAGTCATAGAATTTTGAGTGAACTACTAGTTTGTGTTTTCTAGAAACAAATTTGATCACTAGTCTACAGTTGTTGTTGGAGATTTGAATTTTCATTTCACACAAAATGTTGAGCCTTCTCTACATAAATTTTTGGTGGGATGATCTTTAAGGCAATAGTAATTGTTGCTCATATGATGTGATGTTAGAGGGAAATATTAGAATTAGGTATTGCTTTGATGATTAGTCATGCATTTGACATTTATTGCTTTTTAAGAACACATAGGGAATGGTAGGAAATGTACCCTTTCCTTCCTCATCTGGTAGGGACTCACATCCTGTGGTTAAGGAATGTAGACTCAACCTCAGATATTTTCCTATTTTTTGTTCCAAGTTTTAAGGACACCTGGGGATTTGTCAACATCCCTTGAGTTGTCCTAGTGATGGGTAGTCATCTGTCTTCCATTGTATATATTATCTTAGTTTGTGAAGGTTTAAGTAGATCTCTAAATATTAATTTCCTTCCGCCAATCATAGTAAATTTTTGGTGTCTTGTTATTATAACAATGAATATACTTTTGTCTGCTGGGGTTTCTCCTTCCTCCGCTGGGGAAGCTACCATAA
Source organism: Sequoia sempervirens (assembly GCA_007258455.2). Lineage (NCBI taxonomy): Eukaryota > Viridiplantae > Streptophyta > Pinopsida > Cupressales > Cupressaceae > Sequoia > Sequoia sempervirens. Next base: position 37,986 of record VDFB02324505.1, on the reverse strand, counting down.
TAAATCATATTGAGAATACTACTAGACCGGTTTCTGTCTCTACTGATGGTGCTGTGTGTCCCACCTCTGATTGCTCTCCGGTTATTTCCACACCTTTTCAGGCGAACTCTGTTGTTACCTCCCGGGCTGCGGATTTTCATCCTCAGGAAATTAATGGGCTGGCTTGGCAGGCTAAGGCAGCACAAGTTGAAGAAGGCTGGACTACTGTTATTGGAAAAAAATCTAAACCCTCTGGGCCTTCTTTCGATATGAATCTCCGCTCCAACAAACGAAACTCTAATTGTAAAACTTAATGGCGTTTGCTTGTGAGCTGTTTTTTTTGTTGACTGCAGGCTGTCTTTTCTGCAGTCTGGCTTTTTTGGCTTGTTTAAGCTGTTTGGCTTTTGGTTGTATTGGGTTCCGGATCCCATCAAAATCTGTTTTTCCCAATTTCAAAAACAATGAATATACTTTTTGTTCAAAACTAAAAGCATGGTGCAAATTCATTTGAAATCTAACAATTATGGTACATAATTTATTATAATGATATTATTCTTGGCATGTGCATGATAAATGTTTCCTGCAATTATTTTTATAAATATTGTGGCTTGTGAAGATTTGTTATCTTAGTTTAACTTCTTTTCTTGATATTTTAGTTATGGTATTTTACTTGCAATGTTTTGTTTTAGGGTTTTAGTAGGGACTAGACGAGCTTGCTTTGAAACTCTAAGGCCATTGGCATATAGTCTTCTTGCAGAGCTGATTCATCATGTTCGGTTGGACCTTTCACTTTCTTAGGTACTTTTTTTCTAACTTTATTTTTAGTATTTGAGTAATTTTCACTTTTCTAAAGTATGCTTTTGTGTTTAGTACAATTTCTCTTTGCATCAGAGTGATTTTGCTCCCCTCTCCCTTTTTGTATATTACTTTGTCATAAAACATCTTAGAGGATTTACTATTGACCATCATAAAATTCTTTTTAAAAAATTTCTTGTGACTTTTACAATTATACCTTCTATGTTCATCTTAAAAAACTCAAATCTAAGCTTTTGGAGGATCAAAAATAAGATGTGTTTTTATGTTTCTTATGCTACAATTGGATATATGCTTACATTAGATGATTGTAAAGCTTATGAAGCTTCAGGTAATTGTTGATGGTTGTGTTATATTTCACAACTGTCAAACATTTCATACAAAATTTTCCTAGTCTAGGAAAGTAGTCTAATCTTGATAGATGTTTCCTGGTTTATATTTTGTGTACAAGCACTACTCCTAATGAATAAAACAATCATTGATATTGGTCTACAATCTCTTGGCATGTTTTGTTATATTTGCTTACATAGCAATAGCTAATGTTATTATTTGGTTGTAAACACCACTTCTACTTATATTTATGTTGTTAGATTAATGGTAGTTTCTTTAATAGAGTTTATACCTTGATCACTTTTGTTTTAATAGCAAGGGAATATGCTTTCAAGATGCTATGTTCATGATAGATATTTAACAAATGCAAGCAATTTTAACTAATAATGACTCATGGAAGTCATTATCTTGATGTAAGTCATTGATCTTTCTAGGATATGAACATGGTAGAAAATTTAAAATCTCCTTAATGCTTTGATACTTTAGTATAGACCCATTGAATTATTTCAAATTTAAGGTTATTGTTTACACTAACCATGGATGCACTTTCTTTGCTTACATTTAGATTTTCGTTATTGATTGTAGCATTGAGTGTGTAGGAAGGGAAAGGATATGATAAGTGCTTCTAGAGGTAAGGGATGGGTTGGTGGAGGTGGTGGCAGAGTTTCCATAAAGAGCTACAATAGGAAAGAGAGTTTGAATATCTTTGTGCAAGGTTAGTTTGAATGAGGGCAGCCTACAAATGGAGTTTTATCACAATCATAAAATGAAAGTTACTTTACAATGATGTATCATGTACTTATGCATTACAAGGGTAAGGGACTGTAAGCCGTTATGATATAAAAGAACAGTCATGTTCATGTTCTTTTGTAAGTTGTTGAGCAGCATAAAGGCAAGGTTTTGGAGCAGATTTCAGCTAGTTCTTTTCTCTCTCAACAATGTATCGTAATCTTTTCAAGTTCTCTCATGTTGGGACAGCAAATTGTAACTCCATTTTCAAACTTACACAGTTGAATGTAAATCTTTTTCATTAATAAAATAAGCCATTTTTACCTTTTCATTGTTATTTTATTGTGCAAATATTTTAGATAGTTGATAACTAATATTTTTTATTAATGGAAACTGGTAAATAAAAATAACTAAATATATGACTAAAGTAATGACTAAATTAATGACTAAATATATGACTAAATAAATGACTACCATGACTAAATAAATGACCAGTTAACAACAATCAATGACTAAATATATAATTAAATTAATGACTAAATATACAACTAAATCAATCACCAAATCAATGACTAAAATAGTTTAGTCATAAATTTGGTGGTGTTATAAAATTATAAATGACTAAAAATAAACCACTAATAGTCACGTGGCTAAAATTAGTCATTTATATGCAATTTTTAGTAGTTTATTTAGTCATATATTGTTGTTTGTGTACTAGTGTTTTATCTTTCTTGAATGATGTTCACATAAATCAACATATGATGAATTCACTATACAAATTTGTCTCTTATATTCTCTTCATACAAATTTGCCTCTTATATTCTTTTAATACAAATTTGCTCAACACGTACAATCTATCCTCTTGTCTTACCTCTGCAATAGATGATCTTTTTCACAAATCTAAAATATATCTTCACAAAAGGACTCTGCACATCAAAACTACAATCCTATCTTCTCATGTTCTTATAGAATCTGCATACTCACAATCATTCACACTCTCATTCTTCTTTGTGATATATGATGCTTCTTTCAAAGTCACACAAGTCCTTTAACTCTACTCTTTTATTTCACATTCTCATTCTCACCCTCACACACAAATTCTCCACTTGCCTTTATGTCTTTAGTGATTCTATGATTGGATGCAACCCCTTGAAATGGAGACAACCATTTAAACAATCATGTATTTTCAATAACAAATATGCAAATAATCTTCTTAAATTTTGCTTTTCATTTGTTTGTTGTCTATGATCTTCTATGTCTTTCACCGCACACAAATTGTTGAACAAGCGCAGAACAACTGAGAGGGGGGCTGAATCAATTGTCACAAAGATCAAACATAAAACTTCAAAACTTATTAATTCCACAACCTAACTATTATGTTATTATGTAAGAGCATGAAACACAAAAAACAGAAAGTAAATCAACATAATGAACACTAGATTTTTATGTGGAAAATCCAATGAGGGAAAAACCACGGTGAGGGTTAACTCAATATAAAAGACTATAAACTGAATACAAAGGCTCACTGCCCAAAAGAGGACTCACTGTCCAAATACAAAGGCTCAATGCCTACAGAAAGACTGCCCAAGTACAAAAACTCGCTACCTACAAATACAAAAGCAAACAAAAGATCCACCACAACAATTAACACACATCTGCAGCTTGAATAAGGATTCCAAAAACCTTTATCTCATTGCCTTCAGGAATCTGGCACAATGAAGAACTACTATCACAACCCACTCACACACACACACTTATGCTCTTATGATTTGTGGCTCACTTTTGTCACTTTGTATCACACTATCATACAACTCTTCGCAATTAGTCTTGTTTTTATACCATCCTCATCCTTAGAAACTTTCTCTAAGGTCGGCCACAAATATCTCATTTCATAAATTCAAAATAGGTCAACAACTCAACATTCCCGCGCTGGAAAGGAATGAGAGTGGACCAATAAAACATTTAACCAAGACCAAAAATAATGTCTCGGATCAACCATGTTGATGTTACTAGCAGCATCGGGCTGCTTCTTCCAAGTCCGCGTGATTGAAGACAATTCAAATGCTAGCCTAATGGCTATTGAATTCTGATTATTATATTCGATACCTTGCTCTTGGCCGACTTGAGATGAATTGAAGAGACATCTTTTGTAGACATTTAACATTTGTTATATTTAATTAATGAAGAGGCTCAATTTGTCTTGGAGGCGCAATCTTCTATGGAGGTCGACCTTGTACTTATTGGAAACACGTCCTTTCATATTGGGCCAACTCGTGGATTTGAAGAGGTACGACTTCCCTCTCCTCTTGTATATATGCTCGATTGGTGATCACTCCATTCATCGATTTCATTTATTGTTCTTGCATTACTACTTGGCACGAATTTGTTCAAGGTAGATTGTGATATCTTAGTTCATCATTGTTGAAGGCTATTGATCAGCAATTTGTCTCTATATATTTCTGCGTGCATCATAAGTTTGATGCTTGTGCATAAGCCTTTATATCGGCCTCTTGTAAGGAGCTCATCATTGTGATATTTCAATATATAAGTGATATATTGTTGTTGGGTTTTTCTCCCTCAAGTGGAGGGTTTTCCCAGGGTATCTGTTGTGTTCTTGTGTAAATTTTGAATTAATTTTTTGTGTCCTTAATCTGATCATAAAACTAACATGGTATCAGAGTGGGTTTGAAGAAGATCATGATCAAATTTGTTATTGCAGCGATACTCTCTATTCTCTTTTCATATCTTTATCTATCTCTATTTTAGTCAAGATGGTGAACAATCTTAAAATTGAGGATAGACTCGAGGGAGCATCCAACTACACATCATGGAGGTTCAGAATCATGTTCACCTTCGAAGAGAATGACTTGGCAGAGTTTGTGGAGACCAAAGTTCCCGAACCAGAGGAGGAAGAAGAGAAGTTGTAGTGGAGGAAGAAAGACATCAAAGCAAAGAAGATGTCGGTTGATTTCGTTAAAGATCATATTGTTCTGATTGTCTCCAAGTTGAAGATGGCAAGGGACATGTTCAAAAATTTAGAGGAGATGTACGGAATCAACAACACCAGTCGGGCACTTGCACTAAAGCAACAACTACACCATGTGAAGATGGCGAAAGGAGAAACGGCGATTGCCTATTTCATGAGGATTTCAAAATTGAGAGATCAGCTCTCTACAATTGGTCATGTGGTTGATGATAAGGACTTGACCATGCTTGCTCTCAATGGTCTTCCTTTATCATGGGAGCCCTACATTCAAGGAATTAGTGCAAGATCAAACTTCCTAAGTTTGATTGTTTGAGGGCCGACTACATTCAAGAGGAGTCAAGGTTGGTGGCTAAAGGTATTGGTCAAAGTTCAACTAATGAAGATATTCATGTTCTCACCTCTCACTCTTTGAAGAAGAAAGGAAAAGATGGGAAGAAAGGATTCTTCAAGAGGAATCGAGATAAAGGAAATGATGGTGCTCCCGCTTTCAAGAAGAAGAGAGACTTATCCAAAGTCCAATGCTTTAGATGTGACAAGTATGGTCACTTTGCCAACAATTGTCCATCCAAGCCTAAGCAACAAGACACCATTGCAAATGTTGATGATGCCTCTCCTCGGAAGGACTCTTTTGAATACTTGTTCTATTCGGCATTGTCAAGCAATGTACCTACAGACACCAACACTCGACTGATCGACAGTGGTGCTTCTCAACACATCAGTGGTTTTAAGGAGCATTTATCAAGCTTGGTGGAGAGAGATTCTACTAAACAAGGCATTATTGGAGATGATGCTAGCTACTCCGTGAAAGGGATTGGGTCCTCTACTCTCCATTTGGATTTCGACATTACACTATAGTTATGTGATGTACTTTATGTTCCAAGAATCAAGCGTAATCTTATCTCCATTTCAGCTTTAGAAGATAAAGGATGTCAAGTTGCCTTCTCCAAAGGCAAAGTACCTCTGTGGACAAAGAACTCCAACTTCAAGACTGCTCAAGTAATTGGTGTTAGACATGAGACCCTCTATAGGCTATGTACTCATCCACTTCAGGCATTAGTTCATGATTCTTCAAGCTTGTGTGATCTTTGGCATCGAAGATTGGCTCATCTTCACTTCCAAGCTCTAGGTTTATCATGGAGAAGATGGTTACGAGCCTTCCAAAATTCAACCAGGAGCATGAAGGTACTTGCAAAAGTTGTGCAATGGGTAAGAATACAAAAGCTCCATTTCATAGTAGCGAAAGTAAATCTAAATGTATTCTAGATCTCATTCACTCTTATTTATGTGGTCTAATGTTTGTTCCTTCTTTGACCGGTTTCTTGTATTACATCCTTTTTATTGATGACTACTCTAGAAAGACTTGGATTTCTTTTTTCAAAACTAAAGAGCCTGAGGAACTGTTAGAAAGGTTCAAGGAGTTCAAAGCTATGGTAGAGAACCTTTCTGGGAAAAGAATCAAAGTCTTAAGATCTAATAATGGAGGAGAATACACTTCTAGCAGCTTTCGGAATTTTTGTGTTGAAGCTAGAATTAAGAGGGAGTTTTGTGTTCCCTATAATCCTCAACAGAATAGTGTTGCGGAGAGAGAATAGATTGATCATGGAAGGAACAAAAGCCATGATCCATGACCAGGATCTACAAAGCTTCCTATGGGCAGAAGCTTCTAGGACTCCAGTCTATGTTCAAAATAGAAGTCCTCACAGAATCTTGGAAAGCATGACACCTAAAGAAGCCTTTATTGGAAAGAAACCAAAGGTGAGTCATTTGAGGATCTTTGTATGTCTAGTTTATGTTCATATTCCAAAGGAAAAGAGAACAAAGTTGGAGCCTTCTAGGAAGAAGGGAATATTTGTGGGCTACAGTGAGACATCAAAAGACTACAGGATATACATTCCAAGTCAAAAGTTGATCAAGATCAGTAGGGATGTCACATTTGAGGAAGATGTTGCATTCGGGAGATCCAAGGATACTCATATGGAGATTGATAATGAAGAGTCTCCTTAGGATATGGAAGTTGACCATACTCTTGAGATTCAAAGGGAGATTTCAAATCCAAAGGAAGATATTGATCCAGTTGAGCCCTTGGAAACTACTGATGGGCCTACCGATATTGTGATTGGGATAAAAAGACCTCTTTGGGCTATACAAACAATGCAGGAGGCAGAAAGGTTTGCAGCTCCAAGAGGAACCTTCAGAGAAAACAAGAAAGCTCACAAGTTCTCTAGTTATGTTGCTTTGATGAGTCAGATTATTGAGTCTGAGCAATCCAATATTGAGGAAGCTTCTAGTCAACAAATTTGGAAAGATGCTATGTCATAGGAGTATTAGTCAATTCTCAAAAATGATGTTTGGGACATCATTCCTAGACCCGAAGGAAAATCTGTGGTATCTTCAAAATGGCTCTTCAAGATCAAGCATGTGGCTGATGGGAGCATTGAGAAGTACAAGGCAAAATTTGTGGCTAGAGGGTTCTCACAAAAAGAGGGAGTTGACTATGAAGTCAACATTTGCTCCTATTGCTCACTACACTTCTGTCAGAACCATTATTGCCATTGTTGCATCTAGAGGATGGAAGATTCATCAAATGGATGTCAAGTCATCTTTTCTAAATGGTGTGATTGAGGAAGAAGTTTATATCGAACAACCTGATGGATTCGAGGTACATGGGAAGGAGTCTCATGTTTGCAGGCTGAAGAAGGCCTTGTATAGTCTTAAGCAGGCTCCTCGTGCATGGTACGAAAGGATTGATCGTTACTTGTCAAGCTTGGGCTTCTCTAAGAATGATGCGGACTCAAATCTGTATTTTAAGGTAATTGATGGCGAAGCATTGATTTTGGCTTTGTATGTTGATGATTTGATTCTTACTAGAGAAGATCACCTCATTCTCAAATGTAATAAGGAGTTGGCTTATGAGTTTGAAATGAAGAACCTTGGGCTCATGCATTACTTCTTTCGCTTAGAAGTTTGGTAGAAGCCAGATGAGATGATTTTAAGTCAAGGGAAGTACACCATTGACATACTTAAGAGGTTTGGCATGATGGATTGCAAATCCATTGCTACACCTATGGAGACCAACCTACATAAGTTGAAGGAGGTTGCAGCTAGTTCAAATCTTGTGGATCCTACAATGTACAGGCAATTGATTGGGTCCTTGATGTATCTAGTTAATACTAGACCAGATATTTGTTATGTTGTGAGTGCACTTAGTCAGTTCATGTGTGAACCGAGACAGATACATCTTGTTGCAGCAAAACATATCCTGAGATACTTTGGCACAATTGGATATGGGTTGAGATTCTTCTAGTGTCGATTTGAAGTTGCATGGCTTCATTGATTCTAATTGGGCAGGGTGTGTCACTGATCAAAAGAGCACCTCTAGATGTTGCTTCAATTTGGGATCTGCTATGATTTCCTAGTGCAGCAGGAAGCAATCATTTGTAGCATTGAGTATAGTAGAGGCAAAGTACATTGCAACTTGTGTGGCAACTCAAGAAGCAGTGTGGCTTCATAAGCTCCTTGCAGGATTGTTTGAACAATCAATGGAGCCTACTATCATTCATTGTAATAACCAAAGTTGTGTGAAGCTTTCTGTCAATCCTGTGTTTCATGACAAAACCAAGCATGTTGAGATCAAATACCATTATATCAAAGATATGCTATTGAGGAAAGCTATACAGTTGAGGTATATCAACACTGATGAGCAGACGACAGACATTCTCACCAAGCCTCTCTCCAGGATAAAGTTTGTGTACTTTCGAGATAAGCTTGGTATGGTGGAAAATCCAGCTCTAACTGAGGAGTCTCAATATCAATGATCCTCTTTAATGAGTTTTCTGTGAGAGAAGTTCGAGGTGAAATCTCTTGTTAATGCATTCTTCTCTGCAAGAGAAGTTTGAGGTGAAAGTCCTTGTTCCACCATCTGGGAGAGCCATGGTGGATGTCATGTGTGTAACTCCATGACAGCATCACGTGAGAGAGTCCGTGATGATTTTCTTGTACTTGTGTTTCACCCTCTGGGAGAGCCATGGTGAAAGTCATGTTGAGGTGACAACATCACGCAAGTGATGAACACTTGTACATACCATACATGGTTGTAGCCATTATGGTTGATATCATGTTGAGGTGATAACTGATATCACAATGAGGTGATATCTCTCTTTTCCACATATGGTTGTAGCCATTGTGGTAGACATCACGATGAGCTGATATGTCTTGTGCAGCTGGAAGTATCATCCCTAGCTAAGAGGGAGTGTTGATGTTACTAGTAGCATTGGGTTGCTTCTTCCAGGTCCGCATGATTGAAGACAATTCAAATGCTAGCCTAATGGCTATTTGCATTTGAATTCTGATTATTATATTCAATACCTTGCTCTTGGCCGACTTGAGATGATTTGAAGAGACATCTTTTGTAGACATTTAATATTTGTTATATTTAATTAATGAAGAGGCTCAATTTGTCTTGGAGACATGATCTTCTATGGAGGTCGACCTTGTACTTATTGGAAACACGTCCTTTCATATTGGACCGACTCTTGGATTTGAAGAGGCACAACTTCCCTCTCCTCTTGTATATATGCTCGATTAGTGATCACTCCATTCATCAATTTCATTTATTGTTCTTGCATTACTACTTGGCGCGAATTTGTTCAAGGCAAATTGTGATATCTTAGTTCATCATTGTTGAAGGTTGTTGATCAGCGATTTGTCTCTATATATTTCTATGTGCATCGTAAGTTTGATACTTGTGCATAGGCCTTTATATCGGCCTCTTGTAAGGAGATCATCATTGTGATATTTCAATATATAAGTGGTATATTGTTGTTGGGTTTTTCTCCATCAAGTGGAGGGTTTTCCCAAGGTATCTGTTGTGTTCTTGTGTAAATTTTGAATTAATTTTGTGTCCTTAATCTTATCATAAAACTAACAAACCACACGTTCAATTTAATTTTATTCTTCGAATGAAGTGTAAACACCAGGTCAACCAAACCTAATGAAAACACAAAAAGAACATTGATGTACACACTTCTCAACAAAAAGATGACATGCGGACGCCACAACACGCTTCCTTAGGCACAAGAATACATCTCAAAATCTTTCAAATACATCTGCAACAAAACAACAAACTTCAATTACTGAACACTTTTCACCAGTCCATCCTGACTGTATAAACTCACACTGAAATACAAAAACATGACTTCCGGATCACCAATCTTCAAACCTCTTTGTCAGAGCACAAAAAAGACCTTCACAAGACATCTCGAATTCGCAAGATATAAAACAAAATAGCAAAGGACTACGGAGCAGAAACATTTCTCCCAGTCCATAGAAAACCAACTCTACCAGAATGGTTCACATACCGATGAACGTAACTTTCATGTACCATCAAACCAAAAGCTAAAACTTAGGAGATATCACCACTATATTACTGTTATCAATCCTTCAGATCTGCACAAGCATAGAATCAACACAGAAGAAATGTGAAGCACATACTAGAGCACATTTTGAACACTTTCACCACTCTAACTTCTCTTCTTTATTAATTTTCTCAAAAGCACTTGGAAACTTATCAAAACAACACATTTGAAATACCATGAAGATAGCTCCATCTACTCACAACATCTTAGCTATACATGTACAATCTACAACATACTAAACTGTGTTGACATCAATGAAAACATTAATGACAACACCACCAAACTAGCTCATACTTGCAACACAAATTTGTATATAATCTCTTCTATATCTCCATGATATACTTTTCTCACAATTCTGCCATAAACTCTTCTTACAAATCTTCGTTCAACCTTTATTTGATGATCTTCCTTTTATCTTCTCATGTGCATATCTACAGTTGTTAGTCTGATATAAACTCTTATTCCTCACACACACACCACTCTCTCTAGTCTCGCTTTACCTTCTATAAATATACCACTTCAATTTGACAAGAGATTTGTCTATTTGAAAGTAAACACCTATTTATATAGATGTGTCTTTTAGTTAATAAATCCAATCACTATCTAATGAGATATGTAATTATTTCTTTAACCAAATCATTGCCCAACTGTTGTCCTATTAAGAATAATCAATGCCACCTTTATTATTTAATTATTCTTATTTTATTTAATAATTCTAAGTGGCTACCTTTGTACAATGAATCATTGCTTTTCTTAATATATTGATTGTAGTCCATGTAAGATCAAACTTTTCTTATAGAAATCGTTGCCTCCCCCCTTTTGTCTTATTCAACTTTTGTCTGACTCACTGCTTTGTCTTTATTTGCTAATCACACCTTTTATGTTGAAGACGTTTCTATAAGAAATCGCATCATTTCATGAATGAGGCATATCTTGTCATTTCAAAACAAAATCACATCTTTTAAAGAGTAAATTGTATCATTTAGCAATTTCTCAAAAACTAAATCGTGGCTTTTCATATCATTTAGTTAGAATTTTGATTTACTTAACTATTCTTTAATAAATCAATTTAGCTTATAATCTTTACCTTCAGATTTCTGAATTGATTTATTCATACATTGTTTGTTGCCTTCTTTCATTGATCATCCTTCTTAATTTGATCATTGTACTATCCTTGATGTCCTTTGACATAAATCCCATTTGAGATCAATGATAATGACAAAAACTCTTTCATTCATTAACAATCTTTCTATCAATCTACCTTTGACATCAATGACTTCTTTGTGACAACATTCTTTCATGGCATCAATGACTTGACTTTGTCTATAACATTGTCTTTATTCCCTTGACATCAAATGACACAATTCTAACAATCTCTTATATGCCTTTGACATCAATGACAACATTTCCAACAAAATGCTTAGAAACTTTTACACCAATAGTTTTCATAGAAAAATTATGAGTGTTGGTTATTGGTTATCGTCAAAGATACATTCAATATCTCTCCAACAAACTAATATATTCATATTTACTACAATATGATGCTCTTACAAGATTGACATTGAATCTATTTTAACATTCCCACCTTGTCATGTTCCCTTCTAGTTGACATCTATCGGAGCACAGGATTAGCCTATTATGCAACCCTCGTAGGCTAATAGTTTGGATAGAGGGTCTTGATGGAGTTAGCTCAGCTTCAGATTGTCAGTATTTGATCAGTTGACTTTCGTTCGGGCTCGTTTGGACACTTCTAGCCTGAGTTGCTATTTTTAGCAGTATTCAGCACTCAACGTGGGACCCTTGCTATTTTTAGCAGTATGGATTGATAGCGTTCAGAATCACTTCCTCAGTTGACAGCTTCAAACGACTCGAGCATCGGGTTAATATTGAAAGAGATATTAATATTCAATTGATTTAATTAAATATTAGTTACTGGAGCATTTATAATATAAAGTTATAATATTATATTATAACTTAAGTGATTTTGGCTGAAGGGTCGCCCAACATTAAAAGGGGCCATTTGACAATTAAATTTATGATTAAAAATTATGCCAGAGACTATTGAAATGTTAAAAGAATAAGACGAATTATTTAATAATCCCTATTATTGAGGAATTCGCACTTTTGAGGGTATAAGGCATTTTTCATTGGGATTCGAGCCATTATGTCATATTGAGTTATTGAAAATTGATCAAGTTTGGTCTGAGCACAGAAGCTTTAGGGTTTCAGTCTCAAAGCATTGGGGAACGAGCTATCTCCAGTGAAAGCAGTTCAGAGGGTGTGAGATATCACCTGATTTATTGTCAGGCAGAGGGATTTCTCCATTCAGGAGAAGTTACAGAGCATCACAGTTAATAAATATTCAAGGTTATTGATTTACAATTCATCCAGAGGGTTTACAGAGTGGAGGCGCCCATTTTCTTTTGGATCTGGGGAATTCTATTGAAGCCGTACATTGCATTTATTGCTGCTGCTGCAGCCGTACCAGCTATCAGGCCATACCAAGCATTTAAGAGGCGTGTTCTTAACCTTGTGAAAAACGCCTATCATCCTGGTCTTCTATCATCCTTCTTGGAGGCGCTTCAACATCTGGAACAAGTTGCAATTATTGTACTGAGGGAGAAGGGATTATTTAATGCTGCCGTACCAAATCTGGTTATTTCCAGTTTGCTGCAATCAGGTTCTTTTTAAATAATATTTACCAGATTTAGCCTGTATTTTCAAAGATTTTTATTGTAATAGCTATGGCAAAGAGAATGAAATCGATAGTCATTATTTCCTGAGCTCATTTGTATTAGATCTAAGCTCTTTGAATTTATATGCAATTTTATATCTATTTCTTTCAAAAATCGCATTATCTCTTTATTGCACAAAAACCCAAAAACGTCAAAAAAATCAAAAACTTCAGAAAAACAACAAAAAACCATCAGATTCAAAGACAGGGGGAAACTAGGGTTTCTACACACCTTTACTGATATGATGCTACTACCATGGATGCACTTAAATGTTTCACAAAAGACACAATTTGCTTATGGTTATAGTATAGTGCTTCCGCTATTGATATGTTCACTTCAGAATTCTTATGGTTGGTTACACATAATGTTCACATCTAATATATTACTTTCGATTCTCCTATAATATTGTTAATGTAGTAATGGTTTGTTATGTTCACTTAAATCTTGCAATCAAATTAGACTACAATACATATCCCAAACAATATTCCACAATCCTTTTTTCATGATTTCCATAAATGTCTATCAAACTTCCAATTTGTCACCATTTGTTGTTCGTAAACATTAACCATGTAAGAAAATATATATTAACTCTTCATTTTGTCACAAATCTTTAAATAGTTTCAAGTTTTCTAATTAATTTTTAGATGAGTTGATTTTTAAAATATTTCACTACTCCTTGATATTTGCATTGCTCTTAATTTTGTTAAATCTTTTTTAAAAAAACATGTTCACAAATATAACTGTCTTTGATGCTAGCAAACTTTCTTTTTATACATCCATTGTGATATCACAACATCATTAACATAAGTAATAATTTATTTTTACTTCAAATTTTGCAAAATCATAATAATATAATGTTAGATAGTAATATGTATGTAGCCTTCTAATAATTATGGTAATGATGTCATAATATCACAAAGGCTATTTCAAAAGTAAAGAAGCTTTGTCAACATCAAAAAATCCATTTCTCATAATCATGTTTGTTTAAAAAACATTCAATAAAATTAAAGACCAATGCCAAAAAAAAATGAAATATTTAACAAACTAACTCATTCGTGTAGAAATTAATTTGATTCAAATCAGAGAAAAAAATTACGTCTTTTTCATAATCCTCAAACCTCAACTTTAACAATAGGTTTGCAACAATGTTAAATCTCTTACTCTTACTTGTATAACAAAGTAATCATGAGATTTCTGGCTCTCAATGTTTGTTTTAAGCATAAATTTTATCATGTTGTACAATGACCTTAGAGGAGTTTTTCCTCATAAAGTCATTAGTGGTAACACAATCTTTTAAGCATTTTCGCTTATAATTTTGTCATTCAAATTATAGCCATTGGTCGTTGATTAAAGTATAGCAAACATTTCAAGCCTCCCCAACATACTATTGACATTAGACATCATTTTATTTGTTGCAATATGATGCCTTCATAATGGTTCCTACACTTTGCAGGTATATTATGTATTGCCGACAAGTTCACACGCAAGGGTTATTCTTACTAATCTTCAAGCTAAATGTAGTGGTAACGGTTTCCAATAATTTCTACACCAAATCTCTTACACTTGACTACAATATAATTCGATGACCGGAGTTTCCACACAATTTTGATATTGAATTTCCTGATTTTTGTTGATATACAACAAACAACAAGAATCTCGACTTTATAGTTGTCTTCTCGATATTACACGCTTACAAGCTTCATCACCAATAGTTTTCATAGAAAAATTATAAGTGTTGGTTGTTGGTTATAGTAAAAGATACATTCAATATCTCTCCAACACACTCATATATTCATATTTACTACAATATGATGCTCTTAAGATATTGACAGTGAATCTATTTTAGCATTCTCACCTTTAGTGATATGATGCTACTACCATGGACACACTTAAATGTTTCACAAAAAACAAAATTTGCTTATGGTTATAATATAGTACTTCCGCTATTGATATGTTAACTTTAGAATTCTTATGGCCGATCACCCATAATGTTCCCATCTAAAATATTACTTTCAATTATCCTATAATATGGTTAATGTAGCGATGGTTTGTTATGTTGACTTGAATCTTCCAATAAAATTAGACTACAATAAATCTCCCAAACAATATTCCACAATCCTTTTTTCATGATTTCCATAAATGTCTATCAAACTTCCAATTTGTTACCATCAATTGTTCGCAAACATTAACCATGTAAAAAAAAATATTAACTCTTTGTGTTGTCACAAATTTTTAAATAGTTTCATGTTTTCTTATTAATTTTTAGATGAGTTGGTTTTTGAAATATTTCACTACTGCTTGATATTTCCATTGCTCTCAATTTTGTTAAATCTTTTTTAAAAAAATATGTTCACAAATATAAGTGTCTTTCATGTTACCAAACTTACTTTTTATACAACCATTGTGATATCATGACATCATTAACATAATTAATCATTTATTTTTACTTCAAATTTTGTAAAATCATAATAATATAATATTAGTTAGTAATATCATAATAATATAATATTAGATAGTAATATGTACGCAGCCTTCTATTAATTATGGTAATGTCATAGTATTACAAAGGTTATTTCAAAAGTAAAGAAACTTTGTCAACATCAAAAAATTCATTTCTCATAAACATGTTTCTTTAATAAAGATTCAACAAAATTAAAGAGCAATGCAAAAACCAATATATTATGAAATATTTACCAAACTAACTCATTCAAGTAGAAATTAATTTGAAAATAAGTGTTCAATCTAACTTTAATGATAGGTTTGCAACAATGTTAAATCTCTTACTCTTACTCTTGTATTACAAAGTAATAATGACATTTCTTGCTCTCAATGTTTGTTTTAAGTGTAAATTTTATCATGTTGTACAATGATCTTAGAGGTGTTTTTCCTCATAAAGTCGTTAGTGGTAACACCATCTTGTAAGCATTTACACTTATAATTTTGTCATTCAAGTTATAGCCGTTTGTTGTTGACTAAAGTATAACAAAATTTTCAAGCCTCTCCAACATGCTATTGACATTAGACATCATTTTATTTGTTGCAATATGACGTCTTCATAATGGTACCTACACTTCGCTTGTATATTATTTATTGCTGAAAAGTTAACATGCAAGGGCTATCCTTACTAATCTTCAGGTTAAATGTAGTGTTGATGGTTTCCAATAATTTCTAAACCAAATCTCTTACTCTTCGCTACAATATAATTCTATGACGGAAGTATTTCCACACAATTTTGATATTGAATATCTTTTTAGTTGACGATACAAAAAACAACAAGAATCTCGAATTCGTAGTTTTCTTCTGGATATTACACGTTTACAAGCTTTTAAAACAATAGTTTTCACAGAAAAATTATAAGGGTTGGTTGTTGGTTATAGTAAAAGATACATTCAATATCTCTCCAACACACTAATATATTCATATTTACTACAATATGATGCTCTTACGACATTGACATTGAATCTATTTTAACATTATCTCCTTTACTGATATGATGCTACTACCATGGACACACTTAAATGTTTCACAAAAGACACAATTTTCTTATGGTTATAGTATAGTGCTTCCACTATTGATATGTTCACCTTAGAATTCTTATGGTTGGTTACCCATAATGTTCACATCTAATATATTAGTTTTGATTCTCCTATAATATTGTTAATGTAGCGATGGTTTGTTATGTTGACTTAGATCTTCCAATAAAATTAGACTACAATAGATCTCCCAAATAAAAATGTGACAATCATTTTTTCATGATTTCCATAAATGTCAATCAAACTTCCAATTTGTTACAATCAATTGTTCATAAACATTAACCATGTAAAACAAAAATTATATTAACCATGTAAAAAAAAAATTATATTATCTCTTCATTTTGTCACAAATCTTTAAATAGTTTCATGTTTTCTAATTAATTTTTAGATGAGTTGGTTTTTAAAATGTTTCACTACTCCTTGATGTTTGCATTGCTCTTAATTTTATTAAATCCTTTTTAAAAAAAATGTTCACAAATATGTATTTTTGATGCTAGCAAAGTTTCTTTTTATACAAACATTGTGATATCATGACATCATTAACATAAGTAATAATTTATTTTTAGTTCAAATTTTGTAAAATCATAATAATATAATGTTAAATAGTAATAGGTACGCATCCTTCTATTAATTATGATAATGATATCATAATATCACAAAGGTTATTTGAAAAGTAAAGAAGTTTTGTGAACATCAAAATAATCTATTTCTCATAACCATGTTTGTTTAAAAAAGATTCAACAAAATTAAAGACCAATGCAAAAATAAAGAAATTATGAAATATTTAACAAACTAACTCATTTGTGTAGAAATTAATTTGAAAACGAGAATTAAAATCAGAGGAAAGATTCACTCCTCTTTCATAATCCTCAACTTTGAACTTTAACAATAGGTTTTCAACAATGTTAAATATCTTACTCTTACTCTTACTTGTATTACAAAGTAATCATGAGATTCCTTGTTCTCAATGTTTGGTTTAAGTGTACATTTTATCATGTTGTACAATGATCCTCGAGCAGTTTTGCCTCATAAAATCGTTAGTGGTAATACCATCTTGTAAGCATTTACACTTACAATTTTGTCATTCAAACTATAGTCGTTGGTTGTTGGTTAAAGTATAACAAACTTTCCAAGCCTCTCCAATATACTATTGACATTAGACATTTTTATTTGTTGCGATATGATGCCTTCATAATGGTACAAGATAAACATAATGAGATTGTATCTACCATATTCTTCCTAAGATACAACTGTCGTAAAAGGATTTTCACTAAAGTTATTTATATCTACACTCTTAATTCCTAGTGATATACAATGTTGTTATGCTATATCACTTTCTTCTTACAGTGATTGATTTATGTACGGTTGTAGTATAGTGCTTTAATATAAGATATTGTGAATAGGTTGTCTTTAAGCTTCTTATAGTTAGTCAATCATAATGGTTTCATCTAATATATTACTTCTATTAGTCCTATAATACTACTATGTTAGTTGTATTGTTTAGTATTCTTTGTAATCCTCACATACTTATTTTTCAACTAAAATTATCCACAAGAGTTCTTCTAAGTTCCTAGTGCAAGAGTACACGGGTGAATGAGCAATCAGCACCAACAAAAAAATAAAAGTTGTTATTTGTTTTTCGCAGTTTTGGTTTTGGTTTTTGTTTGGTTTCTTCTATTGCAGTGCCTAAACCTCTTAAATTCTTCACTTTCACACTCGGAGGAATGTTATCTCATGAAATGTGGTGATCAAATCTTTTAAGCAAATGCAATTGGCTGGTGTAAAAGCCAATCTCCATTGGTTTTGCCAGCATCTTCACGGTTTGAATAGCATGGACATCCAACAATTGTAGTCTCGACTGCACTGGTAAACACGTATGTCAACGTGGAAGCATTGCAATAATGTTGGTCGACATTGGAATTCTGACTTAATGGACAGCATATTAACAATGTTTTTGTTACCACTCCAATGGTTTGAAGTTTTAAAAACCATACAAGGCCACTCCTCTAAAGCAAGATTAAAAGGTAATGAAATAAAAGGTGAAAAGTCGTGGTCAGAGGGAGAGGAGAGGATTTTAAATTATGTTCTTATTAACTTGGCTGCACCGTGGAGAAAATTATATTCTTATTAACTTGGCTACACCGTGGAGAATCGGAAATGAGGTTCTCAGTTTGGAATTAAAAAATACACAAGCTTGAATCTGATGGGACGTTGGGAAAAGCCTTCATTTTGATTTGAATTTCAAACAAAATGTCAGGGAGATCAAAAGTCAGCATATGAAACAATTAAAAGGCAGATAAAATGTGAAGAGAAGATATAGGGACGGACAAGAAAGGCCGCACCAAAACATGGTAAGATTTTGAAGTTTAAAAGTTGCAGATTTTAAAACAAGACAGGAAGGGGAGCGCAAAGGTTAGAGAAAAAGAAATGAGGCCTCTAGCATACCAATAACTAGCATTGCGTGGAGAATCCAGGAAGCAACAAACCATTAAGAAGAGAAATTGTGTAAAGGGGCGCAAGAGTTGAATTATTTTGCAGACCAAAAAAACGAGAAAGGTTGTGCCTATCAAAAGACCATGGAAAGAAATTAAAATGAAAATAAAATAGCTATTGACAGGCCTATAGGGGAGGAAATAAACAGTCACGTCATTGTGAAAGCAGATGGAGAAATAAAAGGGAAGTTGTGTGCACAAGGGCAATTAAAAGTGGGTGCAAGTTGAAGCTATGGTGGAGCGCAAATAAGAGAAAAGGGATGGTGATTTGATGCCTGTCGGAGTAGAGACGATAATCAGCTTGGGATCGGATCTCAGCAAGTTGAGGAAGGGAATTAGAATACATAGAGTGGTGGTTCGCTATCCACAATAGAAAAATAATGTGAGTGATAATTGTGCAGGAAGGAGAGGCCATGGAAAGCCATGTAGTGAAAGTTTAATTGTTGTAATTGAGTTAATAGAAGCCAAGTTTGTTTTCTTAGTTCTGTTGGACGATGATTTGAAGCCATGTTTTGTCTGCTAGTTAATTTGTGTTTATTTTGAGAGTGATAGGCAGAGGGGTGTTTTGCCTTGCATCAGTTCATAACTTTCTTTTTTTTAATTTTCACTGATCTTGATGTTGAAGCTTTTAATTTTGGTTGTATTATAATTTTTTCCTTAAGAAAATATACCAGTTATTATGCTTTCATTCCATATCATTTTTGTTGGTTGTTGATTGTTGTATCACTATTTCTTGGTTGTTGGTTGTAGTATCACATCTATTGAGCTTAAACATGTTCTTCTTTGTTAGCTCTTATAAAACCCTAAATATTGTGCTCGGGGGGGGGGAGGCGGGGTGGAGAGGAGGGGTTGTGAATCACTACTTAATCAAATTCTTTCCATTCATCAACAATTAACTAAATAAATCATGACAAGCAGAACACAAAAGTATACAGCCATAGCACCAGATTTATGTGGAAAACCCTACAAGGGAAAAACCACGATGAGCAAGTTGCTTGGATCTATTGTCCAAATCCAACCTCACAAAACAAAATAAATTTTACAACAGGTTTTTATAGTCTATAACAAAAGGAACTCCACAACTCCCTACTAAATACGACATTTACAACATAGGTTTATAACCTCAACATACAACTACAATATATCAGCACTTATGTTACCTCCAGCTCACTACCTTTGGTAAATTCACACATACATCTGCTTCAACAAGCTTTGTCGCCTTCAGCACACTTTCTCGTTTACATTCACACATTCTTCTTCGCAAATTCACATACACTTATTGATGGTCTCTCAGAAATGATTTTTGCCACATTTCATTGCCAAGAGAGATTCTGTGAAGACTTATCTACACGTTGTCTACTCAAAACAATCACAACACACACTTGCTTTCTCAAAAGCTTTTATCTTCCATTTATACCCCTCGCAAACCTCAAAAGGTTTCTCCTTGTCAGCTACAAACATGCAATATGAGATACACATTGGTCACCACAAGTCAGCTTCAAAACATTTGTAGTGCAAGGAAATCTCATGCGGTTCAAGCAGAAAGATAGTCAAGACCTATTTTCCATTTAACACATTTTCAAAATTAGCGCACACGTCCAAACACTTGGCACAAGCAACACAACCTGTCAAGTCCGCTCAGCAAGCATGTAAATTGTCATGCTTCAACTCCAAACCAAGGCAATGTTCGAAAGACCAAGAAACATTGTGTGGATCACTCCAACAAATTGATATGGCTTGTAGCAACACTTCTCTGCACTCCTTTTGTCATTTCAGATCATTTGCACTTGGCGCAAACACTTCATACCCAAAAACATTGACTCCAGGCATACTTCAGTACATGGGAGGATCACATTCCAGCTTGTGGATCATTCAAAGAACACAATGAGACTCCACCATGCATCCCATAACCTCTTTACACAAATTTTAGCAAGTAATCACTGACGCAGATCATTTGAATACTAACAGACCAACCTACTAGGTTGTCGAAACATCAGTGGTGCACCAAAACAAGTGAAACTTGGACTGAGCAAACACAACCTTCAAAAGCATAAGTCCAAAACCACAATACAAAACAATATGATGCGGTGTAGTGATGAGGCATTCAGTTCTTCCTTGGCAATTACTCACATGAACTTAATATGTGCATACTCTGTTAACACTGGAACACTACGTAGTAAAACTTATGCATGGAAACTTGGAACATGCATACCTCGCAGCTGTGTAGAGCTACTCTTCAAACTTCAAGGCCTTATCTTCATCTGCAAGGAGATGCAGAGCATTAGGCAAAGCTCCTGTGATGCCAAGCTTTGTGCCTTACATAGTTTGGAGACTTATGTGTTTTTCTCCATATCTCATGTGAAAAATCTCATCAGGAACATCACTCAAATCACTTTGACATCAAACATAAACTTCAGAACATGAGGTACAACTCTGTGCCAATGTTTGCATTAGCTCATCAATCACAATTCCTCAACAAGAACAATATAAGTGCATGCAGTAGTTACATAAAATAAGTTGACATCAATTACAATACACTAACAGGACATTTGCCAACAATCTCCCCCTTTGTCATTGTTGGGATAAAGGTGCAATCAACCTTATAAATATCTTGTATTTTTTATTCTCCTATTATTGTTTGTAATTCTGTCATGTCCCCTAATTTACGTAATTCTAGATATTATAAATTATAAATATTGATATACACTTAATGATAATACTTGATCAAAAGCTCATACGACCTCATCCGATAAATGAGATTATTATTAATAAAGATGATATTATTAAATGCATATAAATAAAATATATATTAATATAATTATAATTATCAAAAAATAATATTATAATTATAATCATTAAATATAATATTACAAGTACTAAAATATAATTACTAGCAAGTATGATCATTACAATCATTATAAATATGATTATCAAAATATAAAATATAATAAAACAGTAATACTCTAAATTACAATTATAATCGTTTACCATATTAAACGACACCCAGCAATTAAGATAAAGGCATCGATCAGGCTTAAAACCAAACGGATTGAGGAAGGTGGCATTGCTTTAGGTTGCGCCTCTTCTAAGGCATCGGTTGGTCAAAGTCACAACATATTTAGATGGATCGCTGGCTACGGGTCTTCATCATCAACGTGGTTGGCGGAAAGCAGACATCAAATGGATAGGAAGGTAGGGACGTCTATATGCAGATAGAACAGAAGAAAACCAACAGTCATCACCGAGGGAGGTTTAGGGTTTTCTATTATAAACTCCTGCCACCAATACTAGATTGTGGTTTGGATTCTACGGACTCTGAGTCTGGCTCTGCCGCCACTAGTAGTATTCTCCTTTGCAAACAACGTAATAAACTTCCAATAAAGTTACCTAAGAATAGCTCCAGACAAGCAGCGACGATAGTGAATCCATAAGCGAATATCATTTGGGAAGCCAGCTATTATATGTGTGAAGGCAGCGATAGATATAATGCTTATAAAACAGAAAGTATTATAATTAGTGAAGCGATTTGAGAGTTAAGGAAGCAACGGCCATGCTGAGGTAAAGATGAGCGCCTAAGCCAACTTAAAAACTAAATAGAGGTCAACGATTAGGAGAAATGTAATATGCAGTGATTAAAGGTTTATCAAGTTGACACTTAAGGAAATGAGGTGCGATTAATGATTCAATATTGAAGACAAGTAAGAACATCAATCAACTGAATGGCAATATTGAAGACAGTGATTAAAGGTTTATCAAGTTGACACTTAAGGTTTATCAATCAACTGAATGGCAATATTAAAGGTTTATCAAGTATCAACTTGAACATCAATAAACCTTTAATCACTGTCTTCAATATTGAAGACAGTGATTAAAGGTTTATCAAGTTGACACTTAAGGAAATGAGGTGCGATTAATGATTCAATATTGAAGACAAGTAAGAACATCAATCAACTGAATGGCACCACCTTTTGGGGAATGTCTCTATTCCAAGAAACACAACCGTTCTGGGCAAGCATAAAGGTATATATAATACTCATATAAGTCTATGGATCCTCCACTTATCAGGTATGAGTGCCACTATAGTAAGGATTAAGATAATAATGTGTAGTAGGTAAGAATAGCGGACTTAGGAATATTATCTCAATTGATGCTTATAAATATACTTGAGAATATTATGATTTACGAGTATATTTGAATATATTGGGATATTGAGAGTTGGAAGGACGTGTTAACAAATGTATAAGTGGTATACTAGAATTCCATCTGTGTGATCTTGGAAGATGTTTAATATCCATCCTAATGTATCATTCATAGTGAGAGATAAGGGGGAAATGATTAAATCTAAGACAAAAACGAAATCTTTATATCATCTTTGATCTTATTAGATATCAACACTAGAAGTCTACAACTTCTTGATCTCTAACGCTCCTAATGTCTCTTCGAGAAACACTTTGAATGCAAGATTCAGGTTTAAGCACTTTCCCTAGAAAAGGGGTCATTACAAGTGGTACCAGAGCAACTTTCCTACCATTCTGTGGAATTAGTGTATACAAACTTACTGAAAAGAAGGTATATTCTATAAATATAAAGAAACACATTCTAACTCATGCAAATCAGGTATGGCCTATAACCATTGAATATAATTACTTTGCTATCAGCATTCATCATAGTTATTAGGATATATGTAAAATTGTGAGATTTTGAATAAAGACAGTGATATTATTTTGGCAAATAAATAGGGAATTTAAATACCAAATGATGGTTAATAGACCTATCTAAATAGGATGACCGATAAATATATTATAGGTGGTTGATGAATACAATTTATACATAATAATATTTGTCTAATTGATATTATTTATTATCGTCATTCTAGGGAATGCATATCACTACTATATTATTGCTAAGATGTTATTTTGAATTGGACAACTAATGATGTATGATGATATATTCCATCCTAACTATGGTGTGTGTGACTATAAAAGAAAGGCTAATTACATCTCTACACTCTCGGCAATATTAAAGACAATTTTGATCATCATTCTATTGTAACATAGAATAAGAAGGCAGCATCGTTGGTTGGAAAAATAAGAGGTTTCTGCAGATCAAAGTGGTAAGTATTGGGTGAGTGCTTTCATAGCTCTAAACCGCAATCATAAACGCATTTATACAATTAGAAAATAATATTTGTTAAATATGTTATGAATACAAATATTAATGATTGATAAATATATTAGGAATCGATAACTGATAAATATATTAAAATTTGATATTCATAAAGATATTCATGTAGATATTAATAATTGATAAATATATAAATACAAACATTGAATATCATCAGGAATTGTTGCATATAGATTCATATGGTAAATAGATTATTTACATGGAACTCTTAATATCTTGAGGAGGATGTTGTAATGGTGGGTAACTTGTTAATATGATAATCATTAGATGCAATTGCTTGTATCATCAAAAAATCATGTGGTTGGCTGAGGGATGGAACTGATAGGTTGAGCGGGTGCTAGATTTCTCCTCTAAGTAGCCCACCCACATGGATGACTGCGGTCTGCCATTGTTGGGCCAAGAGGGCTCGCATACCAACTCTTGGGCTTAGAGAGAGTATCTACGGGCCTCCTATCGAAAACATTCCTCCAAACCATCACATGGTTGGAACAACTTGAGGAACTCTTCATCATACTAGGAGATGGAAAAATAGGAGGTGCAGAAGGGATAGTAGGTGCTAGAGGCCCTTCCAAGTAGCCCACCCACATGGATGACTGTGTCTGCCATTGTTGGGCCAAGAGGGCCTACGTAGCTGCTCTTGGGCTTGGAAGGAACACCTCTATGGGCGTCCCAATGCAGCCATCCTATTCAACCATACCTATGATTGAGGAGACCAATAACTTCAACAAGGTGTTGTTTGAGTCAATTCTACATATACTCAAGTATATACTTTGAGATAAATGTTTACTTGTGACTTATATAGCACATGTTCATGTGAATGCTTTTGTATTACGTGTATTTGCGTGTCTGCTTCATACTCCTGTGTATACTTGATGACCTTGGGAGGGTGGACAGGTCCACGATGTAGTATGGGATACACCGAATCCCCCTTCCTGATTGTCTGAGGGTATACTTCACTCAAATATAATGGTATTTGAGGATATACTCTATGACTTGTGATTGTACTTATATTTGAGCGTATACTCTATGATGGTATTTGTATTTAAGTATATACTCTATGACTAGTGATTGTATTTGTATTTGAACGCATACCCTCTGACTTGTGTCTATGATAAAAGAGGTAGTAATAGGAATATATATATAAATAATGATAGAATGCCCCAATACTGCATGTTAAATAAATAAGGATAGAGTGCATATTGGGTAATTCATGACAGCACGCATAATAGGAAATATATGGTAGGGTACATATAGATAAGTAATGGCAGATTTGATGAGTAATAGTTTATGGTAGAATCCATAGAATTTATTAAATAACATTATAGCATTGCATGATTAGAATATGTCAACCACTACCAAATTATCATTCTTTCTTAATCAATTCATTAGGGGGGAGAGTTGGAAGTGCATGGGGGATAGCAGATACTAGGGTCCCTTCGAGGTAGACCACCCTCATTGGATGACTGCGGTCTGTCGTTGGGGGCCAAGGGGGTTGTTTAACCGCTCTTGGGCTGAGAAGGGAGTGCTCTAAGGGCATCCTAGTGCGTGGGCCTCTCTTGCCTCGCCTATGAATTCGATGATCAAAGGATAATAACTTGGGAGTGTTTTAGTATCTATTTGATTTGCTTAAAAATAACAAATTGAATGCACCGTTACATGTAATTTGCAAGAAGCAATAGATTAATAAGAGAGGCTACCTTGATTGTGTTTGAATTAATGTCTTTCAATTTAGTATTCTTATTTCATGAAGTATATTTGTGCTTCTAGGATTAATGTCTTTCAATTGCTTCCTATGATTTGCAATTACTTTGTGTATTGTTGTGGACCTTATTTGAATGCTTCCTGTTTGAGTGTATTTATATTGCTTCCTACCTTATGAGTATTTACGCTTTGCATACCTTGTCTGAGTTTATGTGTTCTACGTATGTACTTCAAGTGTATTTATTTTCCTAAGTATAATTACATGATTTATATGCCTTGTGTGTAATTTATTGCTCGTTGCTTCTGTGTGTATTTGTCTTACATTGTGTGTCTTACTCCATGTATTTATAAGTGTATTTTGTGTATTTGTATGCTTCATGTGTAATCTGTGATTATGCTCTACACATGTATGCATGTTTGCTCCATGCTTTGTATCTTGCATGCATATATTCAGCATGACTGCTCTGTGGATAACTTTCTTATATGTCTTTCAAGATTGGCGTGTTCTCAGCATGTCTACTCCATTTTCATGCGTACTTGATGCTTTATATATTCAAGTGTATACTTCATGAATACTTCATGCCTTATGTATTTGAGTCTATGTTCCATGGTCCATGTATTTATTCATTCCTATACTTCAGGCTCTACTGCTTACGTGTATTCAAATGTATGATTCATATCTTATGAGTGTACCTCTTGTCTTACATATACCTAATGTGCTTTAGCATATTTACATGTGTATATTTCTATTATGTATGTTCTATTTCTTGAGTATATACTTCCGATTGAACATGTATACTTCTTCGAGTGTATTTACATACCTTGAGTGTATTAACGTGCCTTACTTGTGTTTCCTTAGTGTATGTATCATATCTTGCGAAGTGATTATGTGTTTGCTATTTAGTTGATGTGCCTTCAGCATGATTATTTCATGAAAGCTTTATACGTGATTAATTCATGTTTGTCAAGACTCTTCATACATAAGTACCCTCTTAATGCCTTGAATATGCTTTGTAACGCAACTTATGTGCCTTTCAATGTTTTCTCATGCTTCGTATGTTACTGGCTTCATTAATGTTGTGATTACGACTTACAATATCTTATGTGCATTCCTTGTGACTGTTTCATCTACATTAATTTGTTCCATGTATCGTATGTATTCAACATAAGTGGTTATACATGTACCTATCGTATGCCGTTGATTGCTACATGTCTGAAATATTTTCTCTATATCTGATGTGTATTCAGCATGTATGATCAATGCATTTTTAGCATGAGTGTCTACATGTATGACTTGCATATAACATATGTGTGTTTTCAACATAGTTTCACCATGTGTGCTTCTAATCGCTTATGCTTAACAATGATAAAAGGACTTTCTTGGTAGAATTGTCGTAATTCAAGTTTGAAATTGCTTGGGGATAAGCAATCTTGGGCAAGGCAGACTGTCATGTCCCCTAATTTAGGTAATTCTAGATATTATAAATTATAAATATTGATATACACTTAATGATAATACTTGATCAAAAACTCATACAACCTCATCCGATAAATGAGATTATTATTAATAAAGATGATATTATTAAATGCATCTAAATAAAATATATATTAATATAATTATAATTATCAAAAAATAATATTATAATTATAATCATTAAATATAATATTACAAGTACTAAAATATAATATAATTACTAACAAGTATGATCATTACAATCATTATAAATATGATTATCAAAATATAAAATATAATAAAATAGTAATAATATAAATTACAAATATAATCGCTGGCCATATTAAACAAGACCCAGCAATTAAGATAAAGGCATTGAGCAGGCTTAAAAACAAACAGATTGAGGAAGGTGGCATTGCTTCAGGTTGCACCTCTTCTAAGGCATCAGTTGGTCAAATGCACAACATATTTAGATGGATCGCTGGCTACAGGTCTTCATCATCAACGTGGTTGGAGGAAAGCAAACATCAAATGGATAGGAAGATAGGGATGTCTATATGCAGATAGAACAGAAGAAACCCAATAGTCATCACTGCGGGAGGTTTAGGGTTTTCTATTATAAACTCCCGCCACCAATACTAGATTGTGGTTTGGATTCTACGGACTCTAAGTTTGGCTCTGCCGCCACTAGTAGTATTCTCCTTTGCACACAATGTAATAAACTTCCAATAAAGTTACCTGAGAATAGCTCTACACAAGCAGCGACGATTGTGAAACCATAAGCGAATATCATTTGGGAAGCCAGCTATTATATGTGTGAAGGCAGTGATAGATAAAACAGCAAGTATTATAATTAGTGAAGCGATTTGAGAATAAAGGAAGCAGCGGCCATGCTGAGGTAAAGATGAGCGCCTAAGCAAACTTAAAAATTAAATAGAGGTCAACGATTAGGAGAAATGTAATATGCAGTGATTAAAGGTTTATCAAGTTGACACTTAAGGAAATGAGGTGCGATTAATGATTCAATATTGAAGACAAGTAAGAACATCAATCAACTGAATGGCACCACCTTTTGGGGAACATCTCTATTCCAAGAAACACAACCGTTCTGGGCACGCATAAAGGTATATATAATACTCATAGAAGTCTATGGATCTTTCACTTATCAAGTATGAGTGTCATTATAGTAAGGATTAAGATAATAATGTGTAGAAGGTATGAATAACGAACTTAGGAATATTATCTCAATTGATGCTTATAAATATACTTGAGAATATTATTATTTTCGAGTATATTCGAATATATTGGGATATTGAGAGTTGGAAGGACGTGTTAACAAATGGATAAGTGGTATACTAGAATTCCATCTGTGTGATCTTGGAAGATGTTTAATATCCATCTTAATGTATCATTCATAGTGAGAGATAAGGGGGAAATGAATAAACCTAAGACAAGAACGAAATCTTTATATCATCTTTGATCTTATTAGAAAAGGGGTCATTACAAATTCACCCATAAGGGATTGGATGTAGAAACCCCTGTTCTCACTGTTTTTTTGAAACTGTCTGTTTTGCTTATTTTTGAACGTTTTTAATGAATAAACCATTGAAGTGCGATTTTGAAAGAAATTGCATATAAATTTAAATAAAATAATACAGCTCTGGAAACAACATAATCTATTTCAAATAATGATGCCAGACTATTATTTAATCTTCTGCAATGATTACAAATAAGATCCGATAACATGCAACTAAAAAGGCAACGATATTTTGATGAAAACCTGATTATTGCAGCAAGCTGAAAGAAAACTCTGTGAATGTTCTGTGATAACTTCTGAATGAAGATATCTCTCTGAATGCAATAGATCAGCTGATATTTCACAGCCTCTGAACTGCAACACTGAAGATGGCTCGTTCTCCAATGCCTGTAGACAACTGAAACCCTTGGCTTCGTTCTCTAGAAGAAGACTTGATCAAAAATTGATTTCATAACATAAATGAGCTCTGTTTTTCAATGAAAACCCTTATATCCTCAAGAGGGTCGACTTTTCTCAAAAAGGCATCATTTAAATAAAATTGAATTTTATCTTTTAATATTTCCAAAGTCTCGAACGCACTTTTAATTATAAACTATAATTAAAAAGTGGCCCCCTTCAATGTTGGTCGAACCCTTCAAGAAATCACTTAAGTTATAATATTAAATAATATTATAACTTTATATTATAAGCTTCAATAATTAATATTTTAATTTGACAATTAAAATATTAATATCTTTCTCAATTTACGTCCAATTAACGAACCGTCTGAAGCTGGTGAATAAGTTTGTGATCTTCCACATGACCAAACCATACTGCTAAAAATAGCAGGGGTGCTCCGCTGAATGCCAAATACTGCTAAAAATAGCAAGTCAGGCAAAAGACATCCGGAATATTCAACGAAAAGCCAACCGGTACTCGAATCCGGCCAAAACCAAGCTCCACTAAGAGATCTCTAACCATATACATACTCAATTTAGGCTAAGAATAGGCTAAACTAATCGAATCGACATGTTTCGGTGGGGGACATTACAGCCCTCAAATTGCTTGTCCTCGCTACCCTCAACAGAAAGAAACCCAACTCCCTAAGGCCTAAAGAAGAACTCAGAAGTGTCCCAATACATCTCCTCGACCGCTCGTAGCATCAACAAAAACACAACCGCGCAAGCTATCCCTGGATCCCAAACCTAGAGTGAAAGTCTGTCGTGTCTGTCATCCTCAGGCTGCCACTGCGCTCTACTGCCTCCAACTTCACCATGTTGTGAGTGGTGAAGTAACCCAATGGGACCCATCCAATACTCATTGCCAAAACTGTCACCACCTGGATCCCAATACAATCTGAATTCACATCCATCTGTCATGCGGAGATAAGAACTTCTTGAAGCATCTGCTACACTGAATCTCTCCCTGTCCTCTGCTAAATCCTCGTGGATGTGATTATTGACCAAGCCATCATGCCAACTGACACCATAGTCATCCTGTAACCATGTACCCATAAGAAAACTTTCTGACATAGAAGTAGCAAACCCTGTTGGATACATATCAGCATGATGTAAAACTGACAGCTGTCCCTGCAAGTAATCCCCCGCAAACAGCTGAGTCGGACGCTTGCAGCCGCTAATCCCATCTTCTGAAGATGGTGAATACCCATCCCACAACGGATGGTATACCTCCGGGGCCAATCCACACCGATGCATTATCAAATCCTCCGTGTGTGGACCAAAGGAGAAGTGATAAACACTCCTCACTATGCAATCAAGATAAAATGCTCCCACCTCTGTCAATGGCTGACCATCATAGTCCTGGGGAAACAAATTAGCATAAGTACAAATCTCCATACTGGATGATGCCCCACATATCTCCTGTGACGACGATGAAGTAGTGACGTGATCTGTCACACAACTCTCGGAAAAATCAACTATCTCATCACAAGAGCTCTCAACTAAAACACTCATCCCAGCTGAATTGACTGCACCAATATTTGTGATAGATGTAACCACATCCTCACTACAACTCGTGGATATAAGATTCTCATCAACTGCCTCTGTATATAATTGTACTGTATCTGCAGCTGGTGGAGACTGTGCCAAACTCAACTCCATGGGCAGCTCCTCCAACCGTGACTGTGACTCTTGAAGGGCCAACTGAGTACTCTCCAAAGAGTCCATAGTCACCTCAAGCTCATGAGTGAGCTCATCGACCTGCTCCTCCTTCCTCTGCAATGCATCATAACAAATGCAATCCCACTCGAGAAGAAAATCCCTGTCCGCAAGTAGTTTTAGGTAATTTTGTTTCATCATTCCAATTGCTTCTCGAAGTGCATGTATCTCTGCAAGGGAAAAACCACTATCACCATGCTCATCTGTCAAAGGAGTACTCCAACCATAGGTAGCCAACATCTGTCGAGCAACATCGAAATGCTCAATGGTTGTGGCAATCATATTGTCATTCACTTTTAGTTGCCAAACCAAATGATGAGGACTCTGTAGCTTATGACCCCCATACAAGTTTTTCGGTTCACAATCTGCACTATGATATGAGGTTGATTCGTCATCACTCACTACATGATAAGCAGCATCATGTGTGCTTTCATCCATGCACACCTCAACATCTAAGGTACTACTGCTTTGTACCTCAAAGGATGGCTCAACTGATAAGGTAGAAGTTGCTGGTATGACAGTATCTTCACACACTTCCACTCCCAAAGTAACTGCATGCCCATCCAAAGCATAATCCTGGGATTCCATATCAACATATGAATCTTCCAGCTTGTTTTCAAAGGTCTGATCTGGAAAATCAGACTCACCATGACATGAATCCCCCACATACAATGCTTCATTAATACCCAATTCCTGAGTACTTTCATGTGACAATTCAATAGGATCCTTTTGCACGTGTGAAAACACTGCTGTCCCATGCTCATGCAAAGTTTCATCATCGCTATCATGAAAATCAGAAGTAGCCTCTATAGTAGAAACTTCTTGAGTCACATCTTGCAAGGATGATGTAGATAAATCATTAACCAAAGCTGTTCTAGTGTCTTCTTGAATCAAATCAGCATGTCTATCAAATTCATCATATAAATTTCTGCATACCTCGTCGGAACTTGAAGACACCACATCATTTTCATGAAGAATTGTATCATCCACATGTGAAGATTCTCTATCCAATTCGTGTGTAAACAATTCATGGGCTATAGTGTGATACTCCTTCCTTGCTTGCTCCGTTTTGTAAAAAAAACTCAGGTGTAAATCCATGTAACTCTTGAATGAACAGTTCTTCTTAACACGTTGAGGAAGAGTGTTATATTCCTCAAACATGCTAATCACTACCTCTTCTCTGTTTTGTGGTGTTGGAACTTTGCTGGTAGGAAGTGAAATAGATCCTTTAGGCTGTCCCAACTTTGAAAGCATCTGATCTAAACGCAGCAACTGTCGACTGAACTTGGATTGGGATTGTTCGAGTTCTTTCAAGGCTTGTTTATTGCTGGACAATGTTGTCATGACGCCCATTTTGTTGCCCAGCTGAAAACGAAATACAACTGACTTGGGCACCACTGATTTTACACCTCTGCTATGCAATGAAGTAATCAACTGACTTTCACTATGAAGGGCCTTGCCCGATCTTGAGGTAAATTTTCAATTTAGACATTTTGTCAAGCACTTTCCTTGGATACCCCCAAATTACTGTTTGAATTCTTTTTGCATTAAAAATGATTGTAAAATGCAAGAGTTAGTTACAGCCTTAAAGCATTCTGGTTCATTGTCCGACGGCAGCATCACAATCTTCCACCAACTCCCTTGCTGAGAGATGATCCCTTTATATGTATGTAGTGCTTCTAATGGTGTTGCTCCACGATTTCATTGGCTGCTATGGAATACTCAGTTTGCAAAGATACCACGATTTCTTTCAAGCAACAAGTATTACCCTGAGCTGTGATTACACTGGATGTGCTTAGCGATTGCCTTCTCTTCAGGAAATATAAAACTCTCCCAGGCGGCAGAAATACGTCAATTGCAAATGACTGACTTCTTTATTTCCTGCGGCAAACTTATCTTCTTCCTGACCCGTCACTAACACTTGGCGCGATCATTCTCCAGTTCCCAATAGTCTTCAGAAATAGTTATCGATCTCTCAAAGACTTGTCTTTATCCGCTAAGAGGCACCTCCCGATAATGAGAAGAAAATCACTTGAAACGGATTTGTCTTTGGCGGCTTTAAAGCTTTAATCTTTGTCTTGTTTTAATTTGTCTTATCTTCAGGCTCTATTTATTTTATTTTATTTATAAGTCAAGCCTCAGTTTTATCTTTATTCGCCATCACTTGTCTGCAAGGCTCCCGATTTATGATGTCGGCCTCAAGTAATATCGATGGCTTGTTTGCTTTCCACACCTTTGTCTTACTTGTCTTGTCTTGTATGCCACGTGGGAATCAGAAAAAAAAAAATTCGCCTTTATCTGTGTTTTAAGTTTGTTTGTTTTATCCGCCTTCTTAAGTCTATACACGGCTCCTCAAATGCGCGTGGCTCCTTAATATATTGGCACTTTTTGGTATTTGTCTTTTGTTGGATTCGTCTTTCTGCTATCTTGTCTCATTATGGGCCACGTCACCTTTACCTAGCTCGTATTTCTCCCTTTCCTTGAAATGTTGAAGCCGTCTCATTTATCCTTCTATTATAGGTGATTCTGAAGTTTGATTTTTAATCTCCACGTCATCCATAAAGACGTCTTCTCCAGCGATGACTTCTTGTCTCTTCTAAGCTGCTCCCGAATATGAATGTATTCTATAGCGGCAACTTGAACTTCAAAATATGAATATGAATTATTCAATGCCTTGAGACTTCAAAATAAAAAAAATCAAACTTAATACAAACTCTTCAGAAATCGCAACAATATGTCCAAGGGCGGCGCTGGCATCTTTGTTTGTCTCTTTTTTGAACTTTACAGAATTCGTCCTTTTCCTGCAAGCAGCTTCCGTACCTTTCAAGCAATATGATGATTCTGGCAAGTTAAATCTGTCTTATCTTTATCTCAACAATTGGAATTTTATTGACTCCAAATATCTGCAAATCGATTTACTCCCAGATTTGGCCAAAGGCCATTAAATCTGGCAGAGACTGTAAAATAGACTTTTCCCAAAATATCTCTCCAGATCTAGAAAAACTCCAATATAATTGAAACTTTAATATTCAGAAGTTTTTCTTGCTCATAAAATTTATTTCCCACACAGGATGGCAGGATTCAGGCTCTGATACCACTGTAGAAACCCCTGTTCTCACTGTTTTTCTGAAACTGTTTGTTTTGCTTATTTTTGAACGTTTTTAATGAATAAACCATTGAAGTGCGATTTTGAAAGAAATTGCATATAAATTTAAATAAAATAATACAGCTCTGGAAACAACATAATCTATTTCAAATACTGATGCCAGACTATTATTTAATCTTCTGCAATGATTACAAATAAGATCCGATAACATGCAACTAAAAAGGCAACGATATTTTGATGAAAACCTGATTATTGCAGCAAGCTGAAAGAAAACTCTGTGAATGTTCTGTGATAACTTCTGAATGAAGATATCTCTCTGAATGCAATAGATCAGCTGATATTTCATGTTCTCGAATCAAGTAAATAATCAAGATGGCTCAAGCTCCAATGCCTCAGACAACCGAAACCCTTGGCTTCGTTCTCCAGAAGAAGACTTGATCAAAAATTGATTTTATAACATAAATGAGCTCTGTTTTTCAATGAAAACCCTTATATCCTCATGAGGGTCGACTTTTCTCAAAAAGGCATCATTTAAATAAAATTGAGTTTTATCTTTTAATATTTCCAAGTTCTCGAACGACTTTTTAATTATAAATTATAAATTAAAAGTGGCTCCCTCCAATGTTGGTCAACCCTTCAAGAAATACTGCTATAATATTAAATAATATTATAACTTTATATTATATAAAGTTTATTAATTAATATTTTAATTCACACCAAAATAGCTAATATCTTCTCAATTTACTCCCATTAACTAACTGGCCCAAGTCAAGTAATATGGAGTGATCTTGCACATGACCAAACCATACTGCTAAAAATAGCAGGGGTGCTCCGCTGAATGCCAAATACTGCTAAAAATAGCAAGTCAGGCAAAAGACATCCGAATGAGCCCGAACGAAAGCCAACTGGTAAATTCTGACAATCCGAAGCCAAACCAAGCTCCATCAAGAGACCCTCTAACCATGCATATTAGCCTACGAGGGCTAAGAATAGGCTAAATCCACCAAACTCTGATGCTCGCAAAATTGGGGACATTACATTGGAGGTTTCACCAATAGTGGTAATTAATTATTTACTGGCCCAGATAATTACTGTTTTACAGGTTGGGAGTTACTAAGTTACTTTTACTGGCTTGTGGTAACAGTAATTATTAAAAGTTTTCACATGAGATACTAGGTGCCCACCTTTGGAGATTGCATTATGACATGTTATGACATCTGTCATAAGTTGTAAGAGTATCTATGATAGCTATGACAGGTGTCATGAGACTCTATGATGACTATGACGGCATCTATGACGGAATATTTGCTATCTTGTTCCCTAGACGCCCATGCATGAAAGATGCTTTATGACAGCTGTAAGAGGATCTGTAAGAGGTCATTATGAGCTAAATTTGATGATTCCAAGGAGGTGGCGTGGTATCTTGACCATTTTCAACGTCATTCTTCATGGCTTGTTATATTCTATTTAACAGGTGCTTTGGAGTGAAGTTTTTGGTGGTTTTCTTCAACAGTTTTCTTTGCAGGGCTTATGATGTCGGATTGAAGGTTGAATAACAATCAGAGTGTGTGTATTGTAATCTTATTTGCGGCTAATACAATGCATTCATCTTTTGGTGGTGGAGTTTTTTCCTGAAAGGGTTTCTCCATGTAAAATATTGTGTTATGTGTTCAACATTATGTTCTTAGCATTCTTTCTTTATTTATAATTGTTCTACCTTAATATGATTATCATTGATAAATATGATTTACAACAAGTTTAAGCTTTCACTATAGCTATTCTCTACCGAATTTCTAAATGTTTGGTATCAGAGTCTGGCCAGTTTTGTGTTTTGGGTGGTAGAACAAAGATTTTTTGAGTTTTTAGTGGGAGTTTTGTTGAGCTGTTTTTTGCAGTATTTTGTGTTTAATCATGGTTGCAACTTCTAACCATTTGGATATTGAAAAATTTAACGGAGTTGATTTTGAATTGTGGAAGCTGAAAATCGAGGATCTCTTTGAAGAACGAGATCAATGGATAGCTATAACAAATGAAAACAAACCCGAGAAAATGAGTAATGAAGATTGGGAGAAGGTTGATAAAAAGGCACAAGGCACTATCAAGTTGTGTCTTTCTAACTTTGTTCTCCTAAATGTGTTATCGGAAAAGACTGCATACACTTTGTGGAACCAGATAGGTGATATTTATCAGTTGAAAAGTGTAGTAAACAAACTTTACTTAAAGCGGAAATTGTTTTCTCTTAAGATGAAGGAAGGTGAATTTATAGCCGAGCATTTAAATTATTTTAATTTGGTTTTGAGTCAGTTAGCCTCTATTGATGTCAATGTAGAAGAAGATGATAAGTGTGTTATGCTTCTCTGTTCTTTACTTGAATCTTCGAGAAATTTTGTACTTGCTATCACTGCTTACATGGAAGAAGCAAAGATGGATGCTCTTGTAGGAGCCTTGTTGTCACAAGCAATGAGGAAGAAGACAAAAGATAGTACTAGTGATGCTCTCAATATAAGGGGAAGGCCTAAAGAAAGAGGGTCTAAAGGAGATAAGAATGGGCCTAAGGACAACTCTAAGGGAAGATCTAAAACTTCTAGAAAGAAGAACAGAGTGAAGTGTTGGAACTATGGGAAAAGAGGACATGTGAAGAACTAATGCAGAAATCCAAAGAAACAAGTTGATTCCTCCACAGAAAAATCCTCAAACTTAGGTGATGAAGCTTTGGTTTCCTGTCTTCATGTTATGACTAATGAAAATTGGTTAATTGATTCAGGATGCTCGTTCCATATATGACTCCTCACAAGGAGTGGTTTACCACATATGAAAAATATGATGGAGGTGAAATCTACCTTGGTGATAACTCTTCATACCCGATTGTTGGAAGGGGTAAGGTTAAGATGTGTTTCAGTGATGGGAGAATTAAAACCCTTCCTGGTGTTTTGTATGTTCTTGGAGTAGCTAGAAATCTAATTTCAGTTTTGAAGTTGAATGTTTTGGGAATAAATGTAAATTTTGATAATCATGGTTGCAGATTGGTAAGAGGGAACTTGGTGATAGCGAGAGGAACAAGGAAAGGAACCCTGTTTAAGCTAGAAGTTACTACTTTTGTTAATTTTTCATATGTAATTGAAAAATCTGAAAACACTTGTATGTTGTGGCACCGTAGATTGGGTCACATAAGTGAGACTGCTTTAAAGTCTATTTTGAATAAAAACTTGTTAGACGGTTTATCTTATTCTAATGAGAGTTTTGATTTCTATGAACATTGTGTGTTTGGTAAACAAAATAGAAATTATTTCCTTTTGGCAGTACAAAATCTAAAGTTAAATTGGAATTAATTCATATGGATATGTTTGGTCCTATGTATATTGAATCAATTGGAAAAGCTAGATATTTTGCCTCCTTTATCGATGATGTTACAAGGTTTACCTGGTTATATTTTATGCGACATAAATCTGAAGTTTTCACTAAGTTTAAAGAATTTAAAGCCTTAGTCGAAAAGCAATCAAATCATAAAATTAAACTATTAAGGCCTAATAATGGAGGGGAATACTGTTCTAAGGAATTTGATGAATTTTGTAAGCATGCAGGAATTAGTAGACAAAAAACTACTCCGTACACTCCATAGCAGAATGGTGAGGCAGAAAGGATGAATCGAATGATTATGGAAAGAGCTAGAAGGATGTTAAGTGGTTCATGGCTTGATAGATGCTTTTCGGAAAAAGTTGTAAGTACTGCTTGTTACTTGATTAATAGATCTCCTTGCAAAGCTCTTGAAACAACACCTTATGAGATGTGGACAGGTAAGAAACCTTTTGTTTCACATTTAAGGGTATTTGGTTGTGAG
>VDFB02324504.1:63362-94902 GCA_007258455.2 Sequoia sempervirens | reverse complement strand
TGTTTATTCTTTTGCGTTTTCATTTAAACATTAAAAGATACATCATGTTCTGCTTAGTTCATTAATGTGCATAAAGGAGATTGTCAAAACATATTGCATTTATTCCAGTTTTGCAATTACATACAAATAAGAAAGAGAACCAACATGTATTGCAAATATAATCTTTATTGATAATCATGAGTGTATAATGTCCCTCACAAGCCAGGGGACTAGCTATTCTAATGCTTATAAAGAAAAGACTATACGCCTACAAATAATAGAAAATAAATTGCATATAAAATGAAAAGGGACCCATCATTTCCTCGTGGAATGATGAATCTCGTTGGCTTGGTCCTACATCATCTCGATCCTTCTTACTGCTCTGCTTCCATTTGACACCTTCCTCGCTGCTCCTAGGTTTCCTACATCTGAAAAAATAGTGTTGTTAGAGCAATGAAAGGTCCTTGATCAAAATATATGCAAAACATCCATAAACGTGTAATATGATGTCTATGAGCATTAATTAGCAACATACCATAAGTGTCCATGAAAAAAAGGAAATGAGTAATTAAACACGCCTATGATATGCTTTGTTTATCTAATTGGTTTGTTCCTTGTGCAGATTTAGGACAAGTCTTTGTTACTGTTTTGATTCAGCTAATTACAACATGTGGGGTGAAATGTGGCTCCCACGAGGGTAGAGCCCAACATGCTGCCCTTTGATGTTTTAAGAGCGATAGGAAATTGAGCAACTTGATCAAATAAATGATAAACATGTTATTGATGCATTAAATCAATATTGAATCACACCAGTTGATCAACTTTCATTATCAGATTCAAAAGATGCAACACATAATGTGAGTTGTCAAGAAATTCATGCTTCATCTTTTCACAATGAATGAATCATATGCTGCCATCATGTCAAAAGGAAGGTGTAATTTGTTGGATATGTCTTTCAATCTTCTTAAGTGGATCCAAGATCCATTTTATTAAAGAAGTAAATGATTTCAGTGATGCATAAAGTTCAATTATAGATGTATCAAGTTCAATTATGCATCTATTAAAATAATGGAGATATCAAGCCATGCCTGAATTCATCATGAGTCATATGGGAAAGTAAGAATGAACGAAGATAATCATGCATTGTTGCATGAGATACACTGTCCAATTCATCTCACTTCAACCTTATTGGACAAGCACACATCACTTAGGATGGTGATCTTTTAGGTCACCACCATAAGTGACATATGTCTGCCTAGTACAATAAAATAAAGAGGATATGGTGTTTTTTTGTTGCACGAGTTCAAAAGGACCTAGATGTTTGTGAAGACTCAAGTAACAAACCTTTGGGGGAAACAAACAATTGTTAGGGAAATCATGAAGATTGGGGCAGTCCTAAAGGAAAAATGCATGCTACCTCTCATGCTATAGGACAACAACAATGAATGTATGATATGGGGTAGCAAAGGTTCTAAGGTCAGAATGCAATACCCCTATGGTGCACACCTTGTGTCAAAACAATCAATGCACAATGCCTCATAATGATGTAACAACCATAATGATCTAAATGCATGAGGAGCATGAGCATTAGGGTCACTTAACAATATCACTCAAAGCAAATAACATGGACGAAGTTGCTATGAAGAAGTCACATGACAAAAATTCAAGAGAAAGTAGATGCATTCAATATGTTTTGTACCTGTGAGTACATTATGAGCATTTACATTAAAAATACAATGACTTCAATACAGAGGAAAGATCATAATAGCACCATGCAGCTAAGGATAAAAGGTGGCTCCTTGTAGAGCAAGAGACAGAGTAAAGAAAAAGAATAGTGATGTTAAGGTACAACAAGTCTCCATGGACTCAACGAGCTATGCACTGTTCAATTTGAACAAATTAATGATCATTCACTCAATAGAGGCACAAGTATAGCCATTTGATGCTTCATGACAAAAAGGTTCAAAAGATAGTGTATTTCGGAATAAAATGAACAAAATAGAAGCAAATCACTTCACAATATCAATGCAATATTAAGACTACAATGAACAAAGTGAGGCAACCATCTACATTAGCTACAACCATGATGATATCATGCACAATGAATGAAATGCATTTCCAAATAACAATGTCTTCCAATAGAGCAGCCCTAAACATGATCATCACAAAAGCTATGTAAAGAAAATGTGTTTCGCAAATGATGCCAACATTTGAACATTTGAAAGCATTGCTAACAATCAAGTGATGTAAGGTAGTGAAAAATGGAGCTTACATTCAAATGATCAACCATTTACATCAATGGAGATTGCGAAAGGAATGAAATAGTGGGAGATGAGGTACAAACATACATTCTATTTTACATCTGAAATAAATGCCATTCTTTTAATGATTGTTGCTTTCAAATGGTCAAGTAGGCTGCTGCCTTTCAATGATTCTAAATGTTTCATTTAAAGAACAAGCTAACATGTTGAAAATAAATATATGAGTGGGCAGCCATTTACATTCAAACACAGTCATGTAAAAGAATGCAAACGTGAGCATTTTAGATGGAAGCCCAACAAAGAGATGGATATGTGTACTGACAAACCAATAACAAAATTCTAGTATCCAAGATTGGGAAAATGGAATGAAAATCAGTGAAGAGTCAGTCCCTAATCTCTAGGGTCAAGTCTCCAAAGCAATAGCAGCCATAGGTCATGATAAAGCACAACAAAAGTCTTAAATCACAAAGAGTTTCAAAGCACAAGGAGCTCCAGTGTAGTTTGATAGTCATATAGGGTTTAAAACCATCAAAGGATGCATTGAGTGTAACACAGTAATGCAATCTATCATTTCTTGCATTATTCTTTCAATGTTTAATGCCAAAGAATGCTACAAGACTGCCATGACTGGTAGTAAGATCCCTACTCAAATCATTTCCAACTTGGAGATTCAATGCAAAACAGGGGTCATCTCTACATCTATGGTGTTGACATTTCATGATACTATTCACAAGTGAAGCAAATGCATGACAACCCTGCTAATCTCACAAAAGCATATACATATGAAGCTACTATGGATTACAAGTAGGACTACTATTCCAATGTTGCATTTGGAAAATACAAACACTTTGTCATGATAGCACTCAGGCAAGATGATCATCTAAAGTAATAACAAGAATGCAAAATCAAAGAGCAAAGCTTTCATAATTCTAAGGAATTTACAGAATGGGAAAGAGATGAGTTTCCAGGAGGTATATCTATACCATGCATGACATTAAATCATGTAGCAAATCATTTTTCTCATGGAGTTTTGTATTAAATATCATGAATACCAAAAAAATCTGAAGTGGTATCTGTGTTTTAGAGGCCATGGCTAGAAGAAATCATTTTTTTTCATGAGGTGAAGAGACCCACTTTGGGGTTTTATTTTAAAATATAGAATACAAAGAAAGCAACAAAACCCATCAAGGTTTATTCTAAAATTACAACTTCAGAGATGGTGAAAGAGAAATTTGATGGAGATATTCAAGAGCAACAAAAATATTTCAAATCCTCTGTGAGGAAAATTGAAACAAAGCAAAACCCAGTTCACATTCTTGGTTGGGACCTGAATGTATTTCTTTCTTCACAAAATCAAAGAACCCACTTGGGGTTTAAAATGGAATACAAAGTACAAACAATGGTTTTTTCTTCTCAAGACAAAAAATCCATCTGGGTTTGTTCAAAATGACAAAATTCAAAGACATTGAAGGAGGATAGCATAGAGTTTCTGTTTTCAGAAAAGCAACAAAATATGCAAAAAAACTCCAATACATGTCACAACCGCGACCTAAAGTATTGTTTTCTTCACAAAATAAAAGAAGGAAAACAATTTGGGTTTTTTTCTAAGACCACATACAAAGATATTGAAAGAAATAACATGGAGTTAAGTTGTTCTACAAAAAAGAAACAAATGTATATAAAAAACCCTTTTCCATTCTTCATGGTCACAGCCAAAAAAACAGATTTTCTTCACAAATCACAAAAAACATCTAGGGTTCGTTAATTCAACTTCAAATACAAAGGAAAATAGATATTTTTCTTCATTATTTAGTATGGAGGCTCAAAATGAGCTCCATTTGCTAAAAAAATCATAAGATGGGGGTCGACTTGGAGCTTACCTCATCTGTTTTGCTCATTTTCTTTGAATATGCAAAGCATTTTTATACTAAAAGCTTCCATTTAATCTTTAGAGAGCCTCAACAATGGCAGCTAAGGAAAATGGAAAACCCATAGAGAAGACATAAACCAAAAAAAAAATGATCAGGAAATGTTCATGGCCGTGACATTTAGCTCATAAAATGGCCTTTGAAGATGGGAAAAATACAAATTTTGTTCAAAAAACCACAATTACTTGTTGCTTTTTGTGAAAACCACAAGAAATCTATCAAAAAACCAGTGAGAAAACCATTTTCTAGTGATGCCCTCAGAAACCCCATGGTGCGAGAAACAACTCTAGGAATCTTCAATGCAAATTAATGGTTTTTTTTTTCACTTTTCCCATGTTTTTCTTTAGGGTTAGAAACCCTATGGAGTCGATAGTGACTTTTTGCCTTGTTTTTAAAAATGCAAACCGTTTAATTACTCGATGGTTTGTGTTTAGGTCTATTCCTTAGGAAAATTTTGCCTCATGAGATACATTTACATGACAGGCATTTTGCCTTATATTCATTTTGAGAAAAAGAGCTAAAATGGATAGCTAAGGATATGGTGATGGAAGATTAGCTAGGCTATGGAAGAAATAGATAGAAAATTCAACAACATAACAATAAGATGAGAGAATATGCTCAAATGGGATGAGAGGCCTCTCATTTATAATTTTTTTATAAGAGAAATTAAGGGCCAAGATGGGTTGGTTAATGGATAGCTAGGATTGAATGAGGATTAGGTATTAGATGAAAATTTGTAGTCATTTCACATGTGCCACATGAGGGATAAGGGCTAGGTTTAGGAATAGATTAGGACAACATCCTATGTGAATGATTGAGATTTGAAGATGTATGAAATGGTTGGATGATATGAAAAAATTGTTTAACTTTTGGCAAGTGTCAATTCAATGAATCTAAACAAGGTCTTCATTACTCACGTGGTTCTCAATATTTAATTAAATAATTAAATTATTTAACTAATTAGTGGAGAAGAGTGATGTGGAAAGATAATTAAATAAATTAAATAAAAAATATCTATTCAATTAAAGTAGCTATGAAGGTGAAAGATAAATTAATTAAATAAACAATAAATTAAATAAATAAATAAATAAATAAATAATTAAATGAATAATAAATTATTTAATTAAAGTGGAGAATAAAGGTGAAAGATAAATTAGTTAAATAAATAATAAAAATTTAATTAATTAAAGTGGGGGATAAAGGTGAAGGCTAAATTAAATAAATAAATAATAAATATTTATTTAATTAAAGTGAAGGATAAAGGTGAAAGATACATTATTTAAATAAATAGTAGATACTTATTTAATTAAAGTTGAGGATATAAATGGAAGGTAAATTAAATAAATAAATAATGATTATTTATTGTTAGGATAGTGTAAAGTCAAGCGTGGTTAGCTATGATAAAAATTTAGGTGTCCACTTATATTTCGTATGTCTAGACCATGTTAAGATTCTATGTATGAATGCTTCAAATTTTTACTTCAACTATGAAAAACTTTGATTTTTTCTTTTTTTTTTTAAATCAATTTTTTCACCAGGACACATTATCTTGCACTTACCTTATCTCTAAATTATTATTAAACTCACTTCAAAAATTAATAAAAAATAAAAAATGTAAAAAAAATGAATTTATATGTACATTAAATATTAGTATTACCAATATAAATTTAAGAAAATTTATAATTCTTTTTTTAAAGTTATGCATTGTCAAAGAAATGTCACTTTTCAAAAATATTGTTAATTATAAAAACATGTTATTAAAACTTACATAAAAAAAATCCCAAATCATTTTTTAGAATTAAAAAATATATACATTTAGAATCTACACACAAGATCTCAAAAAATATTTGTTTACATCATCTTCAAATTATTAACGATTTAGTTGCTATAGGTGACATAAGGTAAACATTTGACTAAAATGTTAATTTCAATGTTCCGATTTGGTCATAAAGGGACCAACTATTGTGAGATTGCCTAATTAGATGTATTGAAGATTTGATGTGTAAATGACCATCAAATTTATGTTAAGGGAATTTTTATTACCTTATATATCACTACTCATAAACAAGTGCAATGAAGGTTTGATGTGTAAATAGTCATCAAATTTAGGTTAGGAGTTCTTGTTATCCACACGCTCTATTACAATCCTCCTTCCATTCTAGTAACACCTCTCAATGTCATAGATACTTTAAAATACTAATATATAATTCATTTATATAAATAATTACAATAATATTTAAATAAAAATGTTATATTTTAGTTCTTAATCATTCAAGTATTTATATTGGGTTATTCTCTCTTTTAAATGAAAAATGATATATTAAATTAAATATTAAAGCATATATTATGATATTTTATTAAGATTCAACTACATAGTTTTTTAGTTAAATTTATTGGTCCATATTTTCTGAGACATAGTTCACACAAACCCATCTCTCATGAGTATGGATCGTTCACCCAACATTCATTACATTTAGGTAATGTTTATGGGGATGAAGCATCGTGACTTTTCAAAAGCTCGCCTAGATCTCAATGCTACTACAACTCAAG
Source organism: Sequoia sempervirens (assembly GCA_007258455.2). Lineage (NCBI taxonomy): Eukaryota > Viridiplantae > Streptophyta > Pinopsida > Cupressales > Cupressaceae > Sequoia > Sequoia sempervirens. The sequence continues at coordinate 88,184 of VDFB02324504.1, read as the reverse complement.
TGCACTTAACCATGAAGCTTCTCCCACACTTAGTTTGCTACTCCATTTGTAAAGTATTTAGTAAGTGTTATGCTATAAACCATACATTATAGAGCCCCTTTATCTCATTGAATGACAAGGAGACATTTTCATGAGGTATTCAATAATGATGTTTTATCAAAAATTTAATTGTATAATTTTATTTTATTTTGATACAACAGAGGTGTCCCCACGACTCGGCCAAGCAGCCCTTACCTTGGGTACCTGAGGTGAGCTAAGGCAAGACTAGTCCCCTGCAAGTGAGATCCCCCACCTACAAGAAGTCCCACCTCTTAAACCCGATAGTGAAGTCGAACCCAAGACCAATGGGGAGCAAACCCATTGCCCAAGCCAACTCTACTACCTGTTCGGGCTTAACTGCATCTTTTTTTAGTCTAACTAATTGACCCATATTTCATTAGAGGTTGTTCAAATGAGATTAACTAAACTACTTAGTACTCATTATGTCTTGGTGATGTTCACAAGGGTGAAGCATCAAGACTTCTAGGGAGGTGACCAATCTCAATAATACAACTCAAGCATGCTTAATTATATAGTTTCCCCAAAATTGGACCACTTAACTTGATACCGCATTTGCAAAACCTTTAACCATTGTTGTATCTTATAAATCGTTCATTATAAAACTCCTCTAACTCATTAAACAATTAGTAGAAAGTATTTTTTTAAGAATGTCAATTAATAAAAAATAAAATAAAATAAAAACCTTCTCATCCTTAAAATACATAATCAAATCATTTAAAATATAGACGGCATATGCTCACACATCCCAAAAGCAGAAGAAATACAATGACCCCAAAGTTTAAAACAGCCACACAAAACAAACAAAAACATGGCCCCACTTAAAAACGACACAAAACAAACAAAAACGTGGCCCCACTTTTAATTACTCTTTAAACTTTAAAAAATGAGGAAAATTTGTAGTACTTTTATTTATTGTTCGTATAGAAATGAGGAAAATTTGTATTACTTTTATTTATTGTTGGTAAAGAAATGAGGAAAATATGTATTACTTTTATTTATTGTTCGTAGAGAAATAAGGAAAATTTGTAGTACTTTTATTTATTGTTCGTATCAGCTTGCTCTAAGTAAAGGATGGTGAATTCTTAATCTCATTGCATGGCCCATTTCATCGCTCTTAGAATAAAAGACTGGATATCATACACCTAATTAACGTTATTTTCTCAAGCAGACTTATGGTGGGGTACTCACAGAAAAAGAGACCACATTAGCGACATCTGTCCACGTAAGAAATATTTTGATTCAATACATTAATTTTCATTATAAATATTGTCCTTTCTGATTTCTCCTAGTATAGCTAACTACTCCTAAGTAGATACTGTGGATGCTACTCGTACTTTTTTCAACGGTGTTACTTCCAATCTGTAAGTAGTTGTTAATGGTAGATGGTGTAGCTTTCATTAGTAGTTGTATGAATTCTTTGGAGGGTGGAAAAAAAATTCTTCTTCTTTTGCTTTCTACTATCTTGATGATAGATTATGGAGTGTGATTCGAAATGTTGATGCAAAAATTTAAACACAATCAAATCTATAAGCGATACTTAACCATATTATGAATTGTGGAAACCTAATATCATCAATGAGATTCCTGTTTGTAGCTTCAACTGGTAAAAAATTGTGTGGTTACAGCAATAGGTCTTTCCGAATCTCCAAATAGTTAAGAGTTTGGGAAGCCTTCTTAGGATCAGGGAAATGGTTCAAGGGATTGTTTAAGGTTTTTCTTCAAATGTTCTATTTAACCTGTTTAACCATGGCATCCTTCCACTTAAAAATTCATTCTCGTCTATGCTTCAGAGGCTTCGAAGTTAACCCAATTCAAAAGTTTGAACTTGGGCCCTCATTATTCATGGATTAACAACTCAGAAGGAAATAATAACTCAGAAAGAAATAATTATACAATAATATAAGGCTTCTTTCAATTATGTCCATACCCTGTCGGAAAAGCTGACCTGAAAGCAGAGGCTGGACTACTTTTACTCCTGCAACATCTAGATTCTAGATTTTGCCCTGTATAATCCTTAAAATAGGAATTTTAAAGATTCTGATATGCTGAGTGGCAAACTTCGGATTGATCATACACAAGTGGGTATACAGGTGGCTTTTCACAAGTAATATACAGGTGTCTTTCCAGACCGGTGTCTACTGTTTTGAGTTGTTTAGACATCCCCACTTTAAAATCGGAATGATCTTAATTATCCCCATTTAATGCCAGTTGAGATCGGTAACTGCATTTCAATGGGGTCTCAGGGTTTTCTATTTTGGGCAGTTTGTTGAAAGGAAAAAGTATTCCTAAAAATATTAACAGAATATATAACTCTGTAAAGCAAGTTGAATTGCATGAGACTATGATAAATCCAGTTCTACAATCTATTCATATACCAGAGATAAATACTGGTCTACAACCAATTGGTATACTACAATTTATTTTGAGATAGGAAACTGAACCAGATAGATTATATTGACTCCATATTATCATCTGCAAAACCCCATAATCCTACCAAGTTTCTGTCACCGAAACTAGCCTTCGTTCATACCCAATTTAATGGTGCTACGAATTTCAGAGTGTGTGACAACTGATTCCAGCTCTCGTAATCTTCTTTTCCTCCCCCAAGAGACAGAAAGGTATTGTTGGTACCAATGGCACAATTCAAGCTACATATATAGACATCAAAATTACAGACAACGGCCATTGAGACAGAGACACACCTACCAACATTATACAAGATGTGCTGTACATATGGGGGTTTTGCACCCGGTGTACAATACCCATTATTGGGGCAGCGCTGAACAGAATGCCACTTCTCTGTTACAAAATAGTCAATTCATTCTTTATAGATAGCTGATAAAAGAGCCATCTTCTTCAAAAATACCAAACTCATTAAAGCAAATAACAGAGCTTCAAATTACCCTGTTTGTGGAAAACGTGGCACCCATTTGGAGAGACTCAAAATTCCCCGAGAGCAAGTCTCAAGAAACTTCCGTTACATGCAGGAGACCTGGTTAGATCCATAGCTGATAGCCTCCAAGCTCAAATCAGACATATTGGTCGCCCATCTCTGAGGTCTTCCCCCAGGGCCCTCTATATTATAAGCATATGTGCCTTCACAGCCATTCCGACCATCACCCCTCTTTCTTCTCACAGTCCTCTGCAAAGCTATCAGGCTTGAAAACGTAGAAAAACTATTTCCCACAAAGACGTCAGCCCGGAGGCAAACTTCATAATCAATAGCAGACTGCATTAAATAAGGATACTTAGCATAGTTACTGGCAACTCCAAGCTTTTTCTTCTCATACGGAACCAAATCATGGCTCCACCCCTCCAGCAAGGTCCCGTCTTCCAAAAGAGCATCCGCCACGGCCAAATAAACAACAGACGGCTTCTCCAGCCCAGGAATCTTCGCAACCCGGCCCATAATCTCTTCCTTACCGCTACAAATTCTCAGATCCTCGCCATTCCTAATTTTAGCCCGGCTCTCCAGCTTCTTACAGTGTATCATCCAGTCCTTCTCAATTCTCATATGCACAGCAACATATTTCGCGGAAGAGTTTCTCACACCCCTGAGCTTGGCCACAACTCTGGAAGCCTCCGCAGACAATTCGTCCACCAAATCAAGACATTCAAAAACAGTAGCATAGTCATTGACAGGCCAGTGGTCATGCCAGAGAAAAGGGTGTTTGCCCTCCAATTTAATCACACCATGCCGGTCAATCTCCGGGTTTTGAACACATTCTTCCAGCTGGGCCAAATCTCTGTGGGCACTCCACCGCCGCCCGTTTCCCTTCCGCACAACAAAACCTTCCCCGGGCTTCGAATTGCGGGCCATTTGAACAAAACCGCGACAGCGAGAATTGAACCGCTCCAAAGAAAACACTTTATCAAAGGGAACTGACTGGAGCAGGTCCGTGTCTTTGTAAAACAATGAAGCGCTCAGATTAGGCATGAGCAAAGTCCTGTTCAATTTCCTCGCAGTGAGAGCAGCCCTGGCCAGAGCAATCTTCTGGTTGTTGAGACCCCATATAATCTGCGGCACCTCCACAAACTTATCGCTCCTAACGCCCACTGTACCAGCCCTTTCCTCATCTGGCCCTTGTAAATTCAAAGCAAATGCAGGGTGATGGAAACGCCGGCCTTCCTGTAGCTTTGATAACAAAGGCGTCGTTAAAATTCTGGTGACTATCACACAGAACAGTAACAAAACGCATCTGTAAACCTTCAAAGTAATCTGCTGGCGTTTCATAAAGCCTTTACTACTGCTACAATTTTCTTCTTCCTGCACCGTATGCATTTCTGTCAATTGAAGGAGGTTAACAAGCTTGGCCACCGTCCATATCGATACGTTTTGCTGCGGAGTTCTCGAAGCTCCGGCGCTGTGTTGTATAATTCTTGCACTTTCCGTTTCGTAAACATCAACATCGTTTGGTTAAGTAATTGTTTGGCGATTACGCTAACATCAATGGCGATTCCAATTGCATTAAGTGCGCATTTTTATGAAGAAACCCCACCGAGTTCGTTTGGAGGGCTCTCAGGGGGTTGGGCAAATATTTTTTTTGTCACCTGATTACCTCACTAAGAAATGTGGCCATGTAAGGAATGTCGTGATTAATGGAAAGAACAACGCGTCTCTCGAAAGATCAAATGCAAACAGTAAGGACCACAAGCGTGATAAGAATTTAACATACAAGTCCAATGAGCGGCCTAGGTTTTTCCCATCCCGACTTCTAGATAAAGGGTCGTTGTCAAGTCCAAGGATTATTTTCTTCTAATCTATAAGATTTTAGCATAGGTATCCTTGTGAGGATTATTTTTCTTTATCAATATTTTAAGTTATTATCAAATTCAATGTAATGGGTCATAGTTTTTCAATCTAGGTTTTTAAATAAATAAGTATTGTTTTGGAATATCATCATCATCATCTTCTCTTTTTTTTGTTTCTTTGAAGTTGAAAAGGTTGTGATCAAGTGGTTTCTATGGTGGAGATTAAGGTCCAAACTTAGACTATAGTAGGATACATATCTTCTTAATAAACCCTCTAGAGATTTAAGAAAATATATATTTTAATCTTTGGGAGTGAATTAGGTGGAAACCCTAATGTAACCCTAATTTTACAATAAATAAAATTCTACTCCAATTTCCTTATACTTTGTATTGTTGCATCTCCAAAATTATCTTTAATAATCCTTTAAAAAATAGTTTTTTCCCAAAACTAGAGAGATATGCACTTCCCCTCCAAGATTGAAAAAATGCATTGTCTTCATGATGTCAAGATAATGATTTGATACCACTTTCAATCAAACAACTTGCACAAAAAAGAATATAAAAAGAAATATGCTATAAATACTTGATCTACTAATTGAGAATGACAAACCACTTTAAGTTGAAAACCTCCAATTATCTCCAATGAGAACATAATTTGCACAATATGAGAATAATAAAATTACCTATATCTCATATATGTACATAATTAAGTCATGGATCAAGCTAACTTAGATACCTAAATATAACACTTATGATGACATAACTACCTATATATGACTATAATAATGATTATATAACTTAATTAAGAGTTAAGGTAGCTACATGTTGATTACTCATAACCCTATGTACACTATAGGATTAAGGGTGTAACATCATTTTCCATGCACTCTTCATGGGAACCTACAAAATAATAGAAATATATTCCATGAATGACATCAATAGCATAAGTAGGAACAAATTCCCCTTTTAATTGATGTCTTCTTTGGATAACTCAATTTCATAATTTAAAATGGGTTATGGGTCTACCCCATTACACTAGGGCTCAATTCTCTTGATCATTAATTTTGTAAGATCTCATAACTTGGTGGTCTATCCACCCCTAAGGAAAAGGAGTAAAAGTGCTATAATAGTTGTGGACTCTTCCTCTAAGAGTAGTTCTAGCTTACCTCAAAATGAGCCTAATCCTAATGGTGATAAAAATTAGGAGGTTGAAAATAGACCGTGGAGTTGGAGTTGGAGAATGATGAATCCTAGGAGGTAGAGTCTATGTTAAGAGGAGGTTGTGAAAATTTCTACTAAAAAGAGGGGTGGTGTTGTTGGTAAGGGAGAGGTTTCTAGGATGGGTAAGAAAGGGACAAAGTTTATTGACTTCCAAGGGATAAATTATATACATTTTATGATATTTTGAAATCCCATTGTAAGTATAAGGGTGGTGTTGGTGATCTTAAGGGGAAGAAAATTGAAGGGTTGGGGAATGGAATGAGAAGGGAGTTAGGAAGGAAGAAAAATAACTATATTTTAGAACCAAGAATTTTTATGTAGTATTTCTTCTACAAAAGAGAAAATCATCATAATGGACAAAATCTCAACCAAATTCAAGTTGTAAGCATTAATTACCAAAAGAGTAATTGAAAAAGATAACAATCCACATTTTTCAAGAATAAAAAAAGAAAAAAGAAGAAAGGTACAATCTTATCCTAAGTTATAATATTGATAACTAAATAAAGGACAATAAATTCCTAATTATGACTCCCTAATTAACCTTTGATAATGTGAATATAATTTCACACCAATAGTAGATAAAACTCTATGATAATAGAGGGAAATGAAAGATGAAATATTTCCTTCAACCTACCATAGGTGCTATATATCGGGCCCTTATCCAAGGCCTTCATAGGGGTAGATCTTTGGACTATTATAATTTTGTATCCATGGAAGCTACTTTGGAATTGGTTAATCAATTCACTGACAAGAATTTTATCCTCCATGAATAAGTATCAATCCTCCACAATCTCATAAAATGGTTCTTTTTTGAAATCAACAAACTTGATGTAAAAATTTAATTATTAGACAAACAATATAGAAGGGGAATATACTTATTATTTTCAAATAAAATAAGATATTTCTAAGCATTGGGAAGACATGATTGAGAAAACTAAAATTAAATAGTTTAAAGCATGCAAATACAATTATCATGCATGAAAATAAAATTTGATCATTCTCTATTAAACTTGCCAACTATAGTTGCTCTTATAAATTACTTCTTGTTCATAAAATGTTTGTCTCAAATTGGAAAGTTCTAACATCTATCTCATCAATAGGTAGAAAATTTGAACTTGGCATCCAAATTGAAAGCCCCTTTCTTAGAAATTAAGGAGATACATATAGTAATAATTTAGTTTCTAGGAATGACCCTTGTAGTTCTAGGAAATGATTTACAAGTCCAAGATCTAGAAGAAACTTTGAATTATCCAAGCCATAATACATATAAACTTTGACTATTTTCAACAAAGGACAATTACTCAAAATGGAACCCGACAATGCAATATAACCTTCAAAATATCCTTGAACAACATCAATTTATCCAACTTTCTAAGTGGCAAGCTCAATTCTACCAATTCCCTTGTTTTCTTTGAAGAAAATAGTCAAAAACAAAAAATGAACCATGATAAACAATTTGACCATTTTACTTCAATAAAATAATGAAAATTACAAAATACAAAAGCATACTAACCTCTATAAAACATGCCATAGGAAATTCAATCGACAATTATTCCTATTGTCACTAAAGTACACACCCTTTTTGAGTATAGAACTCAACTACCTTGTGAAACATAGGAACTTTTCTAGGTTGTGGGTCACCTATAGTGGAAAAGAACCTCTAGAGAGGGTTGGTTTGCCTTGGTTTTATCACCTAAACTAAACTACCTACTACTAATTGTACAAAAAAGAGATATGAAGTGACATGAAATGGAACCTAAGATTTAATAAGGTGACACACCAAATGAATTTTGATCTACACTTGTTTAAATAAACACAACATGATCAACAATTTAAATTGTAACACAAACAACCCAAAATTTCATATGTCCCTTGTATAAGTATTTCATGACTAGGTTTGATATGTAGAATAAAATTTAGATGGAGCTAGAAATGTTCTCACAACTTAATTTATTTTGAAGAACTTTTCACAATGAAACAACTTTGAGATGGTAAAAACAACTTGTCTTTATTAATCAAAAAATGCTTATTATAAACAACATATAGGTCTGAAAATATTACAATTGTATGCGGAGATCCTCATTTATGATTCTGCTAAGATTTCTTTTAGGAATTTGCTGGCTCATACGTGTGATCTGTCCTTAGCCTTGATAATCAAAAACTATCATCTCTGGCCTAAAATCCTTAATGTGTGAATGATTTTTCACCTTTCTATTTTCTCTAACCTTGTTTTTTCTTAGAGTTCCTGGATATCCAATGTGCAGAGTGGCATTATGGGAGGTGATAGGGTACAAACGAAGCTGAATAACTGCAGTGAATTCTACAAGGATCCGCTTGTTTGGCACATTTTTGTCGAGGGTGGTCTTGCTCCTCTTATGGAGAGACTTGTGGGTCATGACCCTAATCTGTCTGCTCAGTTTGTTAACTCGTGGAAAGATCACCATGTGACTGTGGGTGGCATTTCCTTTATGGTGGATGAAAAAGTGATTGCGTAGGTGACGGGTCTCCAGTGCACTAGTATGAAGCATCTGAAACACACCAAAACCTAGGACAATGAAATTATGAACAAGTTCTTTGTGGGAATGAAGCTCTAGTGTGCAACCAGTCAAGTTTTGACCACGAGGCCCTCCCTCTGCCATGGAACTTGGTGTGCCTTTCCTTGATGAAATATGTGACACTGGAAGGTAGGTACAAGACCTATTACTTCTACCATTTCCCTCTATTGAATCACCTTAGGCATAAAATTTTATTTTAAGCTTTCCTTTTTTCCTGCTTATGGACTTTGAAAATTTTGTTGAGAAATGTGTGGAGGCCACTGCTTTGAATCCTAATGACCCTACACCCCTGCCTTTTCACAAGGGCCTCATATTAAGGCTCTACCACTTCCACCTTTCTTTGTGTCCGCCTAAACCCATCTCGATTGTTCGCATTGAAGAGATTGAGCTTCCCTCTTTGACCAACTTATCCCTAGCTGAATCTAAAGGCTCTGCTAGAAAAAATCACCCAGCCCCTGCTCACTCGCTAAAACCCAAACCCATTGCAAAGAAACTTAAAGGAAATGAGGAAGTGGCCCAGACTAGTGTGGCAGCTAGTCTGTGTGAACTCAAGTCTACCCCCGCCAAGACTCCCAACAAGCTCACCTTGAAGAGGAAAGGAAAGGAGGAAGGTAAAAGCCTAAAGGAGCCTTCGAGCAAAGGAAAAAATGTGGCTACCAAGGACTCTATGGGGGATACAGTGGTTGTAGAGACGGTGGTTATTGGTTGTGATGCCATCATTAGGCACTCAGGTAGGATGGCTAAGAACAAAAATAAGGTTTAAAGATCTGGATACGGAAGAGGAGCTGTTAGATAGCAAAGATAGCAGGGCTGAGGAGGTGTTGGATGGTGAGGAGGAGGAGCTTGCGAGAGGCCTTGGCTCCATCCCTTATTTTGGAAAAGTTTAGAAGGAGGGTTCTTCCTCTCATTCTTTGGAACCTCTGGATGAGGAGCAGGTTGTTCACGGAAACATTGTTGTTGGTGAGGAGGAGCTCAATATGTTGAAAGAAAGAATGGAGAAACTAGACAAAAAAATTTATGGCTTGACCCGCTTCACGGTCAAGCTGGTTCATTGTGTCATGAGTACCCTGTTGGCGGTGATGAAGGACGAATTGGACATGAAAAAGACTGAAGACCATCAGGAATGGGTGGGCGATGATGTTGTCCATCTTCTGTCTAAGAACTGGGAAGATACTAGATAGTTTGTTGTTGGTCCGTTGTTCGTCTGTGTGTTGTTGTTCCGTTGTGTGTGTTTTTTGGCTTTCTATTTTTTGATGCTTTTATGGACTTGAACTTTATTGGCCCTTGTGGCTCTATGTGAAGGGTACAACGCCCTGTAAATGTTGCTTACTTTATCAAAAACATATAGGTCTAAAAATATTAGAATGCTTATTATTTGCTAGAAAGAACCTTCATAGGTTACAATACATAGCCCAAAATGAGCAAGAACTATTTTTTTGAGTTATAATACTATCCTTTTTTGCCCGTAGAGAAAAAAAAGAAATAACTGGTTGAAAAAGCTATCCTAAGGATCCTATATCTCATCCCGAGCATAGGAGAGCATATAGGGACTAAATTTGACTAAGTTACAAGGCTAAAAAATAGGCCAACCTACTTTGCATGCCCAAGAAGTTCTTGTTTGTTGACTTGGTCTCTTTAAAGTTAGTTGGTTGACCCATTCAAGCCCCTTAAAAGTGCTCCAGTTGGTGATTATTCTCGTAGATCCTTGGAAAGTGTTTGAACTACTCCTAGATGCTTTTAGACTACTCTTGAGAAGCTCTACTTTACCTTAATTGTTCCATAATGACCATAAACTTTCTCAAAACTACCCCAACATGAAAATACGACATGTGTTTTATGATTTTTTTGAAGTGGAAATTGATTCCTTGAGGCAGAGGATATGGTTTTGAATGTTTTATACAATAGTAAAATTTCCTTTACATGTGTAAATCATCTTGTTTGACTATCCATTTGCTTCATAGGTTTGCATATTTACTTATGACTATTTTCCTACCTTTGAGGTGCCACTTAGGTTTAATATCACTGTCAACTGTTCCACTTATCATTTCAAAGAGTTTCCATGTTGCGTCCTTCTTCTCTATATGACAAACATTAATATCATTTTTTAGCTCGTAAAATTTATTTTAATACATATCAACTGTTTCTATTTGAAGTTTACCTTTTTTGTCCATTCATTTCCAAATGGTGTCATTTCTAGATTATCCCTATTACTCTTCATCTTCAATTGTAACTCATCCATCAACATCTAAAATCTAATAGCATCTTGAACCTCTAAAATAAGATGCTCAACATTTTCCATTTCCACTAATGCCTTCAATTACATTTTCCCCTTTTTTAGTCCTCACAGTCCTCAACTCTCCTTTTGTTAGTTTATGAGGGATTGATCTTACTGTCTCTACATTTTTGAAATACCTTGTTTGGTCTCTTTACACTAGTGGTTCACACTGTCCTCTTGTACTTTTAACATTGTCACCATGGGTTTGACTTGTCGCCTCAAAGGAAATGTTCATCATTGCCTCTACCTTTTGGACTATCCTTCATGGACTATCTTTATGACTATCATCTTGGATAGGTATGTGTATTTCCTATTCCTCGCAAAAACCCACACTTTGATCACCCTATTGTTATCTTGCTAAGGAATGGCCCTTGCATATTTCATTCTTTTCCATAACAAAGTGTTTGGCTATCATGGTAATCTTATCTCTATCTATTTGAAGTTTTTGAAGAGACTTGTATTTTTTCAAACACATGATTGTCTTCATATATTATTCAATAGGCAACAAGTACTATTACAAATACTTGACCAACACCTCCAATGCTTCTCCCAACTAGCATGGGTCTACAACCTTGTTGACTATCATTTCAAAGATGCAAATTTTGTCACTGTGGTGATGTCCATATGAAACCCATAGTCTCCACCATATCTCTATCCACAGTCCTCTTGTACTATCTACTATAAGTTTTGATATCACTATCTTCATCATGCAAACCTTGTGCTTGTACACTACCCTAACAAAGTAGAAAACTACCCCTTAAAATTTTAATATTGTCCTTTCCCTCTTTTATGACCATCATGTTGTTTATACCTTCATGATTTTTGTCAATTGTCACAATATTAATCCAAGGCCCACTATATTCTTCTAATCATAGGTATGTAGAACATCATAAGAATTGTAGGGTAGGAAAAAGTATCCCATTTTCACACTTATTTTGGGAGTGAATAATTAATAATAAAATGGACTTAAAGGTGCCTTATTTAGGGTGTTGTGAAGTGTATCTTAACACTTTCACACTAATCTAGGAATTTATTAATTAATTGGGATTATTTATGCCTTAATTGGTCCTATTTTGCATCCACAAGCCTTATTAAATGAATTTTCTGAGGATAATCCTCACATTTATTAAATAACCAATCATAATTTAATGTTTTGGGTCATGTGTTCCAAATTTGGTGATCTATGACTCATACGCCACCTTGGACATATGAGTCCCACCTAGGTCTTGAGACTTGATTTCAAATTGCACATTAAATAAGACACTCCTAGAATTTGTGTCTTGGGTTTTAGCTATTGGGACTCATACGCCACAACTAGTGTATGAGTCTCGCTTTAACCAAGACCTAATTTAAATCAAATTCTTGGTGATATTTTATTATCCTAGATCTAATGTTGGCCTGTAGTGTTGTAATTTTAGGAATTTTTCCATAAAAAAGTATAAATACAAGGTTATTTCACATACTTTCATCCTAGAATTTCATAGGCAATCAAGAGTACTTTCACAAGAGCATTCAAGGTCATTTCTAAGGCATTCAAGGGCATATTGTAGAAGATTGTTGCAGCAAACAAGATCCATTATCATGCCAAAGGCTTGATGCATCATGCATGTGGTTTTGAGCTAATTTTGTGATGTATTGTTCAAGATCAATTCAAGTATTCAAAGGCATTATATTTCATCAAGAATCATGATCAAGATCTACATCCATTGAGGCCACTTCATGTTTTTTTGCAGATATACAAGGTTTCAAACAAGGTTCTATTATTTCATCTTATGTTTCATGTTTCATTTCATTCATGCTTCATTTCTCATTAAGTTTTGATTACCAAAATAGGGTTTGACCAAGGAAAACCCCTATTCCCTAACAAAACAACACTTTTTCTCTCTCTTTGTGTGATTTCAAGTTTATAGGTTGAAGAAAAAGTGGATCAGAAACCTTCAAAAGTACCAAAATGACAAAGTTGCAAAAGTTATCAAAGTTGTCATGAAAAGTTGTCAAGACTCATAGAAACCCAAATCTAGAGCAAGATATCCAACCTATTTACATGAAACTGGTGGGAAAGTGCTTATTTGATCCATATTCAAAGGCTCACAAAGTTTCACTTCAAAATTCTACTCCTGGGACACTTTGCAACAAAAAGGGACACTTTGCAACAGGTTAGGCATATGAGTCCTAGTATTGCCTTTTTACCAGATTTTAGCAAATCTAGATTAGTCACTGAGAGATTCCAGTTTTTGCCCAAAAACCCTAGTATGGGACTAAATCACCCAGTCTAGCGTATGAGTCCCAGTGAGCATCAAACAGTAGAATTTTAGGGTTTTGGAGCTTGTTTTGACATCTTTCTTCCAGGTACTCCTCTGTTCATTCTTAGTTTATTCTCCTAATTTTCAATTTCATTTCCTAGGTCATTTAGTTAAATTAGCACATTGCATCCATCTTCTTCTGTCCAAGCCTTTGCTTGGTAGTGAACCCTCTTTTGTCTTTAATCACATCCCTAAGACACCCTATTGTAGATATATTTTCCTTATTCCATCCCTAGATTGAGATCTCTAGGGTTTCCTTTAATGAAACATAAGTGAAATAGGTGGAGGAGCTCTAATCCCCCTTTAGTTTCATCTCCCAAAAGGATAGAACACTATTGTCTAGGTTTCAAGAACTATCTCTTATAAAAAAATCTTCCACTATGACAAACCTAGGGATTCCAAGAGGAATCACAGTGGGAATAAGTATGACAATCCTTAAGAAACTTTCTAGGAACTTAACTATTAGGATAGGTGACATTATAATTGAAATCCTAAGTTGATAATTATGTGTCTCCACATTCTTTAAAAAGTGTTCTAGAGGACATGAGCTCGACAAAATATTTATTATTTATTTTCCTATGACAAATTGTATTTGCATTCAAAGAGGTGGAACCTCTATGGTGATAGATACATGGCATCCCAAAAGAATATTCCTCTTGGATGTCCAACTTTGTGAGTGGGGACCGCTTTGATGTGCATGTCCTTGCATGTTATTTGCATGTTTTATATGCTTTTGCATGGTTGGGCACCTAGTTTTGCATGTTGGTGCATGTTCTTGCATGAAGTCATTAGAGTCGTCGGAGAGTTATGGAGCACTCGGTATTGACCAATTCTAATTGGTTGTGGGTTAGGTGCCCATATGAAGGCCATGTGATTATTTAATATTTTATGCCATGTTTATAGGTTGTCCACTAAGGGGGCATGGGTTTTGCTTGTTGTTTTGGGATACCATTTGTGATATTCTCTCCCACAAAATTCTATATATTAGAGCCTTGAGATGGTGTTTTGAAGAGTTTTTTTATAGGTTGTTAGAGCAATGAAGTGTTGTCTGAATACAAAGAGGAAGTGTTGTATTATTGTACATCCTTTGAATATTAATACAAACATTGGATCTCTTTGGGTGTGGAGTTTTTACTTGTAAGGGTTTCTCCACGTATATCTTGTGTCACTTGTGTTTGATGACTTGTGGTATTACTGATTCTTCTTTCATGTTTGGAATTTTCAATCACATAATCTCTTTATGGTAATCCTGAATATTAATTTTTGAATTTTCAAAAATGTTATTAAGTTCTATTGTTGCAAGTTTCACCTTGGGTTTTCCAACATTAGAAGACAATAAGAATGAATGAAATCACTAGTTTCTAAAATAATTGATGTCAAATGTCACCCTAGAGGAAGGTGGCTTTGATTTTGATGTCTCAAGGCATATGAGACACAAGAAAGAATAGTTCAATTAGTTAAGTGAACATGTGAACTATCATTAAAATTTAATAGTTGTGATGAAAAAAATTAATAACACAAGTAGGAGGTGTTTCCATTAGGCTACTATATGGTAATAAAAATATTATTGATGAGGATTAGTGATAAGAATATATATATTGGGAACCTAGGAAAGAGAAATATGATCCCTATCTACTAATAGCTTGTATACACAGTTTCAGTAGAGTAACACTCATCATGACAAAAAATGACTCTATTAGTCATCTATGACATCTAAGATTTCAAGATCTTGGCGTTCAAAATCTTATGGTGCAAGGTCTATCTCTACTGCTAGTAAATTTCAACATGTGAAGGTTGCATCATGGGTAAGCCCATATAAGGTTTTGCGAAAGAGGCAATCTTCTTGAGTTGGCATATACTGCCATGTGTGGACTTATGAAAAGACACTCAATTGGGGTTAGATGAGGATGCTTAAGGGGAGGAGTTATTTCATCCATGTTCAATGTTATATCCACACCCTTCTCAAAATAAGAGTAAGAACACTCCACCAATTGCCAATTGCTAACATTATTTCCTATAAATCTAGACTCTCTTGCTTATTTCTTTGTACTTATTTGTTTATACTAATGGTACTATGAGTCCTTGGTGATATAATACTATCATTGACATTTCAAACTATTCTCCACATTTATTACAATCAGTCTAATACCAATAAAGACTATAAAACCTTGTCTTCTCGTGGAAATCACTTGAAAAGACTCCTATTACTCACCATTACCTATCTATGGTTTCTCAGATGGGATGGTAAATAAAGGTAGTTACCAGTGCATACTCTTTCTTTTCACTATTGACATGCTATATAAGGGATCCTTTAAAAGAAAAAAACCATAGTACTTAAGTTTTACATCACAATGAATTCTCTTAGGATAAAGTCTAAGACCAGCTTGAAGATTCTCAAACTTCCCACACACAATTTTCATCCTTGTCAAACACCCAAAATTGAGCATTTTCATCAAAATCCTATCTATTTGAAAGTCACACCCTTGGCACTCACTAGATAATGAATGTGAACCTCATTATCTTTAAATGACCCCCTCAATTTGCATAGGTCTGTCCTTAAAGATCCTCAATCATGCTTTGTAACTTGTCACCATATCTTATGCTCATGAAGGCTCTGAGTTAATTTTTTTTATACACCTATAAACTATCCCTTTCAACTTAAAATCCCCTATATGCATGACTATTGAGACTTCATGAAAGTATTCCTCTTAGGTTCTTAGCTCTATCCCTACCTTCTATAGATTTACTTTTTGGATAAACTTAGGGATAAAATCCTTCCTCCATTGGTGTCCTCTTCAGATAATTTTAACACTACTAATGTTACATGTGTTTGGATAGGATGGTCTTGAAAACTACCCATAACATTCTAGAATATTGAGGCATCAAGATATGACTGAGAACTCATATTATTTGCAAGTCATCTAAGACTTATAAACAAAACTTCCAACATCAATATACTATCTACAACTATGTCACTCATCTCTATTACTATCCTTTGCTGCATCCTAAGGAAAAATCACTCTCTCACTATATTTCTTATGACAATAACAAGATTTTGATAGAAATTGACTCTTGTTAAAAAAAATAAGGATATTGATATTAAAGAGACCAAACAATAGAGTAGTTCATACTATTTTTTATACAAAACCATTCAACAATACCCTCACAAATAGCCCCTTTTTGGCTAACCACATGCAACATTTCAACTTCAAACACTACCAAATGATTAGAATAAAAAAAATTACATTCATTAAGCATAAGTGATCTTTTGACTATCATAGGAGACCCTACATTGCCCTTTAACAATCCCTCAATAATGCATACAATTTTAAAGGTTGTGAATGTCTCCTCTTAATAGTGATAGGGCTTTTAGGAGTTAACAAACATGGCACTGCCTTTTTGTCCAACATGTCACACACCTTACCATGATCCATTCAACATGCCATTACTTTATCTACAAGTTGTGGTTATGATTTGAACACAATGTTGGTCTTGTGCTAGATATAGTGAATAGCGTCCTAAAATTTTTGCAATGTGCCCTCACACCAAGATGAAAAACTCCTTTTGATTGTCAACGAACAACAAAGCCCTAAAATTTCTTCTTGATTTTCAATGTAGAAAAATATTGAATTTTTTAAAGGAGGATGAATTTTTGGCACCTAACAATAAATTTTAATTATTTCTAAAACCTTGAAAAGATAATTAAGAAATTTTCATATTGATGGTCATAAAAATATGAACATCTTTGGTGACCTCTCATAAATGTTTGCTTGCTAAACATGGTGACCATCTTCCTTGCATAGTCCATTGAGCATAGATTCATATTAAAACTTGAAATCATACTAAAAACCAAACCTTAAATACTGTTGAAGCACTCCAAAAATAGTGCTTGACACCATCATCCAACTCACTCAAACTACCGAAGAAAACTCAAAGCAAGATTGAAACATAGCTTACTAGATGTGCAACAACACTTGGATGAATGAAAATATACCTAAAAATTATGTGCAACAACACTTATTGACTCAAAAATAACCTATCCTAACCTATACTAACCAATAGTGGTGGTATTCAAATAAATCCATTAATTGGTTTTGCAAAATAACTTCCTTTTTGACCAACATAGGATGCTTTACATGATCATAAACTATTGTGAGGATATGAAACACAAATAGATATTCAATAAAATGTTGTAATACTTCATGAATGATGTAAATAAACTCCCTTATACTATTTTTTTGAATTGGATAAGTGAGCTGAATCTAACCTTCTTCAGTTGCAATTGCATATTCAGCATCCTCCTCAGTTGTAACTTCATGCTTGGGTGCAAGCATGACTTGTGATACTTTGTTGGATTCCCTTCTAGCTAGATGTCTAATAGGACACTCCCTTGAAAGAACAAAATTCATATTATCATTGCTAGCTTATTCTTTCTAGACTACTTTAAAATTATGCAAATTGGAACTATTTGGTTCATGTTGTTCAAATGAAAACATGGCAACATTCTCTTCTATTTTGTACTGCTCAATTTTTTGATTCAGGAAGCATGATCTTCACATCAAGATTTGGACAAAAGTATTCTATGATGCTGGATAAAATGTCTTCATAAATTTCCATCTTATTATCCTCACATATGTTAATATTCACACTCTTCAAAACAACATTATCCCCATTTTAATCTTGGTATACCAACACCTTATCAAGACTGTTTGTATCTTCCAACTCTCCCAAACTTGATATTGGTGTTAGTATGTGCATGTATCCTTCATCTTGTTTAATGAAAGAAGGAAGCTCATCAAACCAAAGTGTAGACTCTTTTTCTTCATCTTAAAAAAAAAAGGAAATTTATCAAAAAATTCAATCAAAACTTCACATTCAACCCCTCTAAATTTATTTTCAACTTGCTATCATATTTGATTATTCTCATCACCTTGTAGCAAGTCCAGTTTTTCTATACCACTTGGAGGTTCATCAGTTACAAGTTTCTCTTATTTTACCTCAAAAAACTCCTCTTTCCTACTAAACCAACTAACTTGATAAACAATAGGTCCTCCTTTATAAAGGGAAATGATGCTAGGACAAGAAAGTTGATTTGGTGAATAGTTTTTAGAATTTTTCTCTTGTTTCTTGAGGTAGGAAAATCTCTTGAAGGGGCTCTTCTTGAGGAATAGTAGGTTGAATTTTCTCAAGCACAAATTCTTGCAATGGATAAGTACCTCCAAAACTTGGTAGTTCAAATTTAGAACACATACTTGAGTATTTAGGAGGCTTATCTTTCTTGAAGCTTGGAAACTTGTACTTAGGAACCTCCTCTTTTGTAGGTTGATTTGAAATGCAAGAGGTTGATTGGGATTCCAACCTTTATATTTGGGAAAGTAACAAAATATCTTTAGCAAGAGACTCCTCATATTGCTTCCTCTATGTATCTATATACTGTTGGTAATGGTAGGCTTGTTAAGCCAATTCCTCTTGTTGCAAATTAAATTATTGCTATCTCTTGATATCATCCAACTGCTTATTGAAGTTTAGCAATATTCTTTTATGTCACTAATCCCCATACTATCAACATTTTGAGGCTAGCTAGGAAAGTAACAATGCTAGTCTGGCATAAAAATGACTTCTTGAGACTGATTAAAAGGCTACCAAGAAGATTGAGTAGGGGTGGGTGGGTGGAAAACATGATAAATATGCAGATAACCTTCTATCATAGGGTTATTTGGGATTAAACTAGCAATCTATTATGTTTGGTATGGCTGATAAAAGGGTATATGAGTAGCATTTTCATGAAATGAAGGTGAAAATACATATCATCCATGAAACTTTGACATGTTAAAACATTAAAAAAGCTAGAAAATTGATTAGAAATGCTTTGAAATGAAAGCAAATCAGGCTTATTTTCTTTATAAATTGAACATACTAGACTTAGTCTACTTGAGCTAGTAGATTTGAACTTGAAGTCACCAGGTGTGTGAATATTTTTCCTCCAAAGGAAGATATTGTTGACATATACATCAAATATCAACAATGAATGAACAAGTTTTGAGTTGCAATAGTTCAAAGAGTCCCACCAAGTGTGCCACCAACTATTGTCACTAAAGTATGCACCCTTGCAAAGTATACAACTTAGCTACCTTGTGAAACATGTGAAATTTTCCAGATTGTGGATCACCTATAGTAAAAAAGAACCTCTAGAGAGTGTTGGTTCTCCTTGGTTTTATCACCTAAACTAAACTATTCATTGATGTTCCTAGGAAAAAGGTGAGAGAAAAGCATAAAATAAACTTGAAAGACTAGGAAGGTGATGCACCAAAGTCTTTGTAATTTGCACTACTGTTTTGACACATAAAATCTTAGTTATCTAGCTAGTATTCAAACAACTCAAGGGTTTAACATGCTCAACAATTTTTATAAGGAAAATCAGATGTGTTTTTACAAATAAAGAGTGTATACCTTAGTAACATAACTTATCACCTATATAAGACATGTTTTTCCGCTTAAAGGTGCTAGAATGGGACAACATATTGGAGTATTTGTACATAAAAACCATAGAAATATGTATCAATCACTCATATACACACAATAAATACAACTATTGAAAATAAAAAATCATATAATTTTATTCAAAAAAGTGTTCTTACAGCTGTATGCACGTCTGAAAATTGTATCTTCATGCTTGAAAATGTGTTACAAAAGTTTTCTCAGTTGTTGTGATTGAGAAAATTAGAGTTACAATGTTGTGTTTTTTTCTTTCTAAAGCTCAAAAACAAGAAAGAACTATCTCCAAATGCTATCCTAAGAGTCCCTATATGCTCTCTTATGCTTGGGATGAGATATAAGACCCTTAGGCTAATATTTGGAGTTAGTTATTTCTTGTTTTTCAAATTTAGCAAGCAAAAAACATAGCATTGTAACTTCAATTTTCTCAGTCACAACAATTGAGAAAACTTTTGTAACACATTTTCAAGAAAGAAGATACATTTTTCAAACTTGCATATAGCTGTAAGAACACTTTTTTCAATAAAATTTAGTGATTTTGACTTCTCAATAGCTAATTTTATTGTGTGTATATGAGTGATTGATACATTTTTTGTGGTTTTATGTATAAATCCTCCAATATGTTGTCTCATTCTAGCACCTGTAAGCATAAAAAGATATGTATTATACAAGTCATATGTTATGTAACTAAGGTCTACACACTTTATCTGTAAAAATACACTTAGTTTTCCTTCTTAAATTGTAAACATTTCAAATTTCTTATGAAATACTTATGCATGAGCATGTTAAACCCTTGAGTTGTGTGAATACTAGCTAGATAGCTGAGAAATTATGTGTTAAAATAGTAGTGCAAGTTACAAACACTTTGTTGCATCACCTTCCTAGTCTTTCAAGTTCATTTTATGCTTTTCTCTCACCTTTTTCCCTGCAACATTAGTGGATAGTTTGGTTTAGGTGATAAAATCAAGGGGAATCAACCCTCTCTAGAGGTTCTTTTCCACTATAGGTGATCCACAATTGGAAAAATTCCCATGTTTCACAAGGTAGTTGCATTCTATACTCAGCAAGGGTGTGTACTTTAGTGGCACCAATTCCATTTGAGAAAAAAAATTGTAGAAGCTTGATGTCATGGATATGTACTAAATCAAAGCTATAACATATGATTTTTTATAATGATTTCAATGCTATAGACCATTTGCAACAAACCACAGAAAAGCAAATGAATTCTTTTAAAGTAAGTCTTTTCAAAATATGAAAGCAAAGTAGCTCCTCTAGAAATTCCATAAAATCTTAATTATAGCCTTCAAATATGTGAAGTTGAAATATATTTTTGTGATTATCTAAATGAGCCAACAAATCCCCGAAATGTCCTACATAATAGCTTAAATAGATTAGTTTTTTTTTAAAAAGGGATAATAATTTTTGTATAGTCGCATTTTATCTAAATGAATATCTTTCCTATTGACAATAAACTTTGCATGCTTCACATATAACAATAGTGCATTCAAATTTTTCATTTTAGACAAGTATTTGTAATAGCTACGTCTTTCACCTTAAACTAGTCTTTATAGGAATGCTAATAAAAATAGTGACATAGTAATTGCAAGTGTCCAAAAAAAAATTGATGTCTATTCCTTGTATGACAACCATCTATTAGTCTACATCTTGCAATAGTAAAAGTCACGCTCTACAAGAAAGAAATAAATATATTTCATGTATTGTAATGAATTACACAGATACAAGTACCTTCTATAATGATTCTTGACACACTATATTTAATACAAATTTAATTAACATAATCATTACATATCCAAAATCTATGCCATTGCGATTCTTGCAAAGTATTGAAATGATAGCGCACATATTTGAAAATATTTCACATAGCTTCACTAACATAGCACATAGTTGGAGTCGTCTTGCAATCATGCAACTTTAAAAAATGAAAGACATTTCTTGTTTTGGTATCCATTGTTTAAAATCCCTTAAGCCACGATTGACAAGCTTTTATGGTGGTCTCTACTTTATCCTGCTTAGAATCCACATGTCACATTTTTATTTCATTGCTAAATGTTAATTGATCATAGGTTTATTTATGAAAGTATATTTCTAGTCACCATCTTGTGATAAAATTCTATGTCTCAATGTGTGTGTCTCTATGCCTTATGATGTTGACAATATAAAATTGTGAATTTGCAAGATAATGATGTGCGTCTTATCTTGTCAAGAGTAGCTCCCTATGCTTCTATGTTTTTCAACTTAAATGGGTGACTTCTCTTTGTATCACAAGTTCATTTCCGAGAAAGGACTTGAAGTTTCCAATTTGAAAGATCCTGACACATGTTCTTCAACTAATGGCTCACATTTGTATCATATTCTTCTTTCATTTTGCAAAATGGAGTAGTGGGCCTCAATTCTAAAGTGTGAGAATGTGAGATTTATCCAACTGTCCTTTCTGAACTACCTTCAACAAAGAGTTTGCCTTAAAAAACTCACATATTTATATTTGAAACGAAACATATTTCATTTAACCTTGAAAAAATCTAACTTCCAATTCATTGCAAGGTACATGTATCAATTTGGATCTTGAGCAATTTCCATTAATGCCTTGTTATTATTACATGTCCATAAATATATTATTAAATGTACCAAATAACCTTATACTAGTATACAAACATTTAAACCTCCACTATTTTATTATTTGAAAAGCATTCGCTAGTACATAATACATTTAAACCACCAATATTTTATTATTTGAGAAGTACTTGTTATTCTTAAATGGTGTGAAGGCCCCAAAAATGACTCAAACCTCCTTAACCAATCAGATTGCCAATAATTACTTTTTATTTTTTTTGTTAACAAATTTACATGTTAACAATTGATAAGATTTGAAAACACAAATATTTTTCTAATAGTGAAAATTTCTCACATTTCATTTGTTAATAGATACACAGACTATTCACCTTGTTAACTGATTTAAAATACAATAATTCTAACCTATCGAAACCCCTATTTACTCAAAATAAATTACACTTACAAATCACAATATAACACAATATTAGTAACAATACAAAAGAGTCTATATTACATTAAATATATATTTTAAGGATTTCCCTTATATGCATTCGAGAGAAATAAAGCCTAATTAACCTATGTTTAACTTGTGACCTTCATTTACTTTATATAGAAACATTGAACAAGTACTTCAATAAACTACATACTAAATTTATATAAATATGTTAATATTTTATCTTTAGGCAAACAACAAAGACTTGGCTTTTAAATTATTTTCTAAAATATATTTTTAATCTTAAAATATTAAAAAAATATATATTGCTACAGTTCTAGAGTAGTTGGATCCTTATTGCATAGATCTTAGCTTTACAAAGTTGTTCCCTTTGTGTTATATAATTTATATTTAAAGAATAAATTATATAAAGCAATCCGTGACTTTCCTTTTTATTTTATTTTTGTTTAGAAACGATCCTTGACTTTGTTGGCTCTTATTGAGTTGTTATTTCACATAATATGCCTTTTATTTCTTAATGGGTTTCCCTTTAGTGAAGGAAGAGATATTGGAATAATTTTATGTCCAATATAAGACACTTTATTATAAGAGAACATTGTATTTGGTCATATTCAACTTGATACTTTGCCCCCTTCTTTCGATTTTCATTTTCAAATGTGATAATTTTTAAATTTGTTTATTTATTTTTTAGATTTGAGATTTATTTTGCATTTTTTTCATTTTATCTTTTAACTTTTAGTGTATTGTTTCTTAGAGTTGCAATTCAAAGAAGTTTATGAGGTTTTTTATTTCTATAATGTGTAATCTTAGACTTAATTTTCTTGTAGTGATTAAAGTATATAGAGGAGATCAAACACTATAATTATTAAAAATTTGATCACTTTTATATACTCTAATGAATAGAAGATATTTGATTTTTTATAAAGAAAAAACGAAATAAACTATAAATTATAATTTCTCAAGGCATAATTAAATTATATGATCACGCTAAATCTTATATAATAATTGATGAGTTTGTTCGATTAATTTTAAGAAAGTCATGTATTGATTAGATATGCTTAAGGTATTAGCCAAAATTTTCTTGAATCTAGCATTCCTCATAATGCTACCCTCTCTTCACATTCTAATATGTCTTCCATAATCCTTCCATCCCAACCATATTTCCCTACCTTTCTCATTAGCCCTCCTTCTACGCATCCTATGGTGTTTACACCCCTTCATCAACCTCATTCCTTCAATACTTCTCCTGTTACTTCATCCATCACTACCTCTACCTCCCATGTCCACAACACCCTTGCCACTCCTTCACAACCTATTTCCCAACCTCAAATAATCATATACTCCTTTACTATCCCATACCTATCAACTTACGATCAACCTATCACTACTCAAATACATACTTCCTCCTCCAATATTTCTTGGGGCCTTCCCTACACGTCATCATGGCATAACTAAATAAAGTCAAAATTAGGCTAAAAAACATACTATATAAATCTAGAAAGGATTTATTGCAAGAGAAAACAAATAATATTTTGGCATGACATACTAGAGTACACATTTTCTATGAGATTTTTGGCACTATATTTTAAATTGTATAAGGGAAACCTTGTGACCCACAAAGAGATTTTAATTATATATGCTTAGATTTGATACATGTTAATCATTTGCTAACTAAAATTTATCCACATACCTTAAAGGTGTATTCATTTGAAAAAGATATCATTTTTTTACTTCAATCCATACAATAAGTTGAGCTAGAATATTCGTTTATTCAATATTTCCATGTAAATACTTGTCTCAAATTAACCTTTACTAATCTTGTACAACATAAGTAAGAAAACAATAAGTGTGTATATAACTATGTTAAAATTTTAAACATTGCTTGTTAAAATGAACTATTTTCCCCTCAACAATGAATTAAGGGTTGTTCATTAATAGATTACTTCCAACCATAAAATAAAAGGTGGTCTTTAACATTTCTGCCTCATTCTTAGAGTTACTTTCTAATGTATGGGACTATGAACTCAAGTCACTAGAGTCCAATCTTTTGAAATACAAATCACCAAGTTTCCCCACCTTCACTTCAGTATCCTTTCAAATTTTAATCAAAAACACATTTAAGTAGGGTGATTAAAT